>CAHIKZ030000333.1:207500-422500 GCA_903632075.3 Acanthosepion pharaonis | reverse complement strand
TTTCGGTCACTTTAACATGGGACTTTGTGTTAGCTCAAGCTTCGGAAGCTCCCAAAAGTGTTCTGTGGCCTAGAATTTAGAACGTTTGCTTTCTGAACATAAGACCCGGTTTAGAATCTCACCAGAGTCGATTTGTCAGCGCGGTGACTTCTTGAATATTATCAGTCTGGAGGAGGCGATCACAGCGTGCAGTTCTTTTAGAATGTGCCTGAAAAACATACCAAAGTGTTTACCGGAGTTCTTTATTCAAAATGTCCAACAATACTGTTGTGGAGTGATTTCGCAGTGGAGGCTTGTATTTGTACTAAATCGGTCCTAAAATAGGTTCGACGTACAAAACGTTAGGAACTTGATATAATAGGTATAACGCAGAGTAATCTTGTTGTGGTCGCTGATACTTTCTTATTCGACTAACTGTCGTCCGACATCGACTGACATCGACTGACTATATGTAGTCATCCCCCCACAAGGGTATCATGTGGCACAAGGCCGGTTTAACGTGGGATCTCCGAGCCCATGGGCTCAGCCAAAATATGCCCATTGAACCCGTATAAACGGGTTCAGGGTCGGTTTACCTCCCCGAAGGCAGGGAGTTCAACCGATCAGCCAGTCGACTGACTGACTGACCGACGATATTCAGTCACCCCCCACGAGGGCGTCATGTGGCACAAGGCCTTTTTATCGTGGTATCTCCGAGCCCATGGGCTCAGACAAAAATATGCCCATTGAACCCGTATAAACGGGTTCAGGGTCGGTTTACCTCTCCGAAAGAGAATCCGCCCTTCGGCGTAGCCTCCTTCGGGTTCTTCCCCACCCAAAGTTCAAACGATCAGCCAGTCGACTGACTGACCGACTCTCGTTTCTCTTAACTACTCCTACTTATATTAGGTGGGAGAGTCTATTAACTCTAGAATAGGTGTGTTTCACCATAACAAATACACAAGTGGGTTACACAAAAATAATAATAATAATGATTGATGAGATATGAATATAAGAGAACGTGGTATAAAGCATTTAACAGCAAAATTGTCAAAACGTGTAACATCATAATTATCCATCCCACAAAATTTTTCATATCTAAAAAGAACACTAAATTAATTGATATTCTTTTTTTCGGGTTTTCAGAATAGGCATTTAGCCATCTTGACACTATTTGTCGTAAGAATCACTGAAAATCCTTTGAGTTACTCAGCTAGAAAAACGGGATAAAATCGTTTTGCGTCAGCCCCACTCTATTCTCAAATGAGCAATTTTAAGAGAGAAAAAATCATTTAGGCATTCATTAATGGTACCAACATTCATACTCTGGCTTTCATCTTCAAAATCCATTCAATAACCATGAAGATTAAGGTGAAGAAGTTTAAAAAAGAGGGAACAGCAGACAGGAAAACTGGATCAGCAGATCACAAGAATAATAAGGATCATCATTTCAACTTCGATCTGAAGAGGTAAATTAGAAAAGATCCAACTCAATTCATGAGACGAATGGCACGTGTGAGATGAGTTTTAGCTATGACAGTCCAAAAAGCAGTGAAAGAAACTTGAAAATGAAATCATACATGCAACATGTGAGGCGAATTGCTGCTCCAGGACATAAAGTTAGAAGGCTAGAGAAGGCAAAGATCATCTTGAATAAGTTGAAAAATGATCCTGGAATATATATATATATATATATATATATATATATAAGAAAAATATTTCAGTCTTTCATGAGCTTCTCAGCTTTAGCTATGATTAATTAAAGATGAACTTGTCATTTTCGTTTATGATCGATTTCATAACGATTCTTCTGTTAAGCTTGGAAAGTAATTATAGATTGTTATTGCTCAAATTAGAGTCCAACAGTTTTATAAAAACCTCGAAATATTACGGTAAGATATATTTCATCATCGCTAAGATGCCATGGTTCAACGCTTAGTCTAACATTTAGACAATTTTGCTGTTACACGATTTGGACAATTTTCATGTCAAGATTATAAGGTGGATAGATAACAATTGAAAATTGCCCTGAATAGGTCAATAATGAAAGAACTATGGAAGCACCAACGTGGGAGTATGTTCCACAAACTGAAAATTCTTACCAAGAAGCTCTCTGAATGAAACTTTCTCCTTGCGTGTGATCATGCACATAATGAAAGTAATTCAAGCCATTTTAAAGCATGGTACGTCTTAACTGTAAAAGTGTGAACTAGTTGTACTAATCTATGGAGTTCATTTGAATATTTGCATAGGAAATCGCAATAGTGTAATGTCAGTTTTACAACGTTGAGTCTGATTGAAGGAAATTACAGTTGGAAAAATAAATCATGAAGTACAAGACTACGTAAACGATTCTGAATTCGATCAATACTAGCAAGTGATGAGTGTCAAGCTCATTTTCGAGGTAATCTAACATTTGCAAATTTAAAGATCGCAGGTATTTTCTGGATAGATCAAACGAGCTGATCATTTATCTCGTGTAGTCAGTAATGGATAGAATATATGAGCTTCCCTTAAGGTGTGGAATGAGGTTCGATCCAAGGTAACGTTCGACACATGGGCACTATTTGTCCGCTTGCGGTATGGAATGAGATTCGATCCCAGGTAACGTTAGACACAGGGGCACAATTTGTCCGCTTGCGGTATGGAATGAGATTCGATCCCAGGTAACGTTCGACACATGGGCACTATTTGTTAGCTTGCGGTATGGAATGAGATTCGATCCCAGATGACGTTCGACACATGGGCAGTATTTGTCCGCTTGAGGTATGGAATGAGATTCGATCCCAGATGACGTTCGACACATGGGCACTATTTGTCCGCTTGCGGTATGGAATGAGATTCGAGAACGTTCGACACATCCCCGGCGGTATGGAATGAGATTCGATCCCAGATGACGTTTGACACATGGACACTATTTGTCCGCTTGCGGTATGGAATGAGATTCAATCCCAGGTAACGTTCGACACATGGGAACTATTTGTCAGCTTGCGGTATGGAATGAGATTCGATCCCAGATGACGTTCGACACATGGGCACTATTTGTCAGCTTGCGGTATGGAATGAGATTCGATCCCAGGTAACGTTTGCCACATGGGCACTATTTGTCCGCTTGCGGAATGGAATGAGATTCAATCCCAGGTAAAGTTCGACACATAGGCAGTATTTGTCCGCTTGAGGTATGGAATGAAATTCGATCCCAGATGACGTTCGACACATGGGCACTATTTGTCCGCTTGAGGTATGGAATGAGATTCGATCCCAGATGACGTTTGACACATGGGCACTATTTGTCCGCTTGAGGTATGGAATGCGATTCGATCCCAGATGACGTTCGACACATGGGCACTATTTGTCCGTTTGCGGTATGGAATGAGATTCGTTCCCAGACGACGTTCAATGCATGGGTACTATTTGTCCGCTTGACGTGTGGAATGAGATTCGATCCCAGGTGACGTTCGACACATAGGCAATCTTTGTCCGCTTGAGGTATGGAATGAAATTCGATCACAGGAGACGTTCGACACATGGGAACTATTTGCTCACCATAATCGTTCATCCCGAGTGTATTAAAACAAAAATGAAAAAAAAAACTACAAAAATATGAAAACAAAACAAAACAAAAAAAAAAAACAAATACACGCAGTGACTAATCAGGGATGATAAACCATACTAGCTTGTTTTGAGGTACTCCTAATGTCTAAAACGTTTTTTTACCAAGTAAGTTGTTAGGGCAAGGTAGATTGGAAAAGTTGACACTGACATGGCAGCTTAAAATTAATGGAGACAGATGAAAGCAAGGCATGACCTACCTATCGAGCTTGTGTAAAAAGGTGACAGAATGTATAAGAAAGTTAGTGAAATGTCATATTTACTAAGAGATACAAAAGAAAGGAAATTGTAGAGAGCTCACGTCCTGAAGGGACACGGTACATAGAAGGATTATAATATCAGTATAATGTTTCAAGAAGCGATACATTTTCCAGTTAGGTCTCAAAAGTAGACGACATTGTGTGTGTGAATACTGAAAGTCTTTATGGGTGTGTTGAGTCTGCCCCAATTATTGGTAAATAACTATTCAAGGTTATCATCTGTTGTGGGCGATACACACTATTCTTCTCGCAAGAGATGCCAAAATCCCATGGCCTCCACAAAATTTAGAAAACGAGCGTATTTTTAGAAAATAGACGATAGCGTCGTGCCTGGTTTGTGAAAGACAAGAATAATTTAACTTCGTCTTGGCAAGTTTGATTTCAGCGGTTGTAGGAGAAATCACATAATACATTGAATAATTAACCAATCAAATATGTCTCCTAAAATTTTCACTCAGTCCTAATCATGGGAGCCAGGAGTTAACAGTAAATCAAATGACAAGAAGGACAGCAACTGAGGAAGGTTACTAGTAAATCTATCATATTTAAATGAGGCGACTGGAACTGCAGGGACGTGAAAGGAATTTGTCTGACTGCTATTCACAAAACCGCCAAAAAGAGATTCAACAATACGAGACAGTGACTGACTCTATTTAATCTCTTCTTTCTGAACCTATATATAAAAGAAAACATTTCTGATCAGTATATATCCTCTCTTTAACACATTACTATTATTCCTCGTAATTGAATCAAATATACATTTAAATCTGTTAAATCTAACATTTCTATAACCAGCGGGCATTTTACCTTGTTTCTCTGATATATACACCGTTTTTTATAGGTTTCCTAATTCATTGCTTGATATTTTTGGGAACTAAATTCTTAGTTCAATGCAAGCTCAATGTTTATTGTATATTTGTGGTCACCATATATAATCTTGCGCCATGCTACTATAAATTTAAAATAAATTTGGATCTTTTTATGTTAATTCAAACCAAAATAAAAAAGAATTTATTTATTTATTTACTAACATTCACTCCAAATTCTCCCATCCCGGGCCCTTCCATTGCACTCCGATTAGGTCTACCTTAGCGTTCGTCCTAAATATGGAAGATTCAAGGGCGCTTTTTGTAAGTGTGAGGCCAACGTTCGCGTTCAGAGCGATAACCAAGACAAAACAGATTTCTTTTGAATTGTAAAAAAGGAATTGTAAGTAACTCGAATGGTAAATTTTCATTTTGAGGGCTTTGAGTTGTTGCGAGGACAGCTAAGCATATTTTGATCTAAACGTTATAATATTAAAAGAATGCCAAAAATTTTATAAAAAAACAACCAAACTTTGATTTAAAAGTTGGTTTATTTATATTTTTGATAATTATCTTTAGATTATTTGGAGTGAATTAACATAAAAGATCCATCATTGTTTTCTAAATTTAAACACCGGAAACAATATTAAAAGTTGTATTATTAAAGCAGCAAGCTCATCTTGATTGTTATACTGGATCTTTGTTAATATAACAATTCAGGTGAATATGCTGGTTTGAATAGCAAAGCCTGTGTTAATGATAATTCCTCATTTATAAAATTCCATCAAAACAATATATTACTTTAAAAATCAATTTAAAATCGTATCCAAATTGATACAATTTTTAATGAAATCTTCCGAAAATAATATCGTTACTTTTTTTTAATTTCATATCATTTTTCTTTTTAAACTTCAGTTTGATAGACGAAAAAGGGGCAGTTATCCTGTTACATTACATTATAGTTAATTTTGTTTAAAATAACTTTAAATTTATTTCAATAATATTATATTGTATACCGTACATAGTGGATAATCAGCTTTTAGCACAAAAATCGGGGGTCGAACTATACACGAGTAATTTTTTGAAGAGATTAGAACCATGTATTTTTGGCTCCATCCTGTAATTTCATCAGTTCAGACACTGCTTTCTGTATCTATTGAGATGAAGAATCATTCTCATTTCCTACGTATTCCGTTGGTAAGAAGATTTTTCCATTCAGAAATTTTTTTTTTTTTTACAAGAATCGCTACTTTGAAAAAAAGTCTCCTAAGTGTGTACTTCTGTGATTACTGAAATCTTACCCACTTTAAACAGAGAGAAAATAGCTGTCTATATTCTCATAATCTTTCCTGCTTCCTCTTCTTAAATTGCAACACACACACACACACACACACACACACACACACACACACCTCATTCAGTAACCCTCGACCTTGAATTGATTCCTTGAATTGGGTGAAAATGATCTCCTCAGTATCTGTCTATACTTCTGAGATGAGGTATTATGTACACTGTTTACTTTATTCGGACTATTGTCCTCATATTTGCCGCCATATTTATTACAGCGTTTCGCCCGATGTACGCTCCGGCCTTCTTCTTAACGGGTTCAGTTCGGCATTCCAACTACTTGAAGAAGTCCGGAGCGTACAATGGCCGAAACGTTGTAATACATATGTTGGCAAAGATGAAGACAATGGTTCTAAGAACCCCTTGAATTATAAAGTTAAAAAATAGAGTATTGTTATTGTTATGTTTTGCTAATGTCTCTGCGTAGTAGTAGTATTAGTAGTAGTAGTCATAGTACAGTTCTCCGTGTCTTGAATCGCAACTGGGTTTGCTGAGCATAGACCCAATGTTCGCTAGATGTTCCCTATTTATACTTGTCTATCTAATTTCCATACCATACCACAGTTATATTATTTGATTTAGGTACATTCGGGATGTAAGAGGTTTAGATAAGACAAAAGAATTGCAGATATTCAGTATATCTACTTCGCTCCTCTATAAATTAATGACATTAAATGCAACAATAATATCCAGTATGGATATTGATTGAATATTTTACGTGAGTCAAACATTTATTAAATTAAGAATATTATTATCAAATATTAAAATAGTGCCAGCAAACAAAAATGATTTGTAAATCAAACGTATTTATACTGCGTTCAAAGGAAATATTTTTATATGATAAAGAACAACTAAATTACACAGATATAATTTCCCATTGCATCTTCTAGCAAGAAATTGGCCAGGGAAAGTTCGAATAGGAGTTGTCAGAAATATTTAGGCGAAAATCTACTTCGGATGTTGTCATTCACACAGCAAACATGCGCTAAAAGATTAGGATAATTGGTATTTCTTGATGTCTGCAGGAGAAATAAATCATAAAAACAACAAGTGCGGCATCATATATTGCAGTTTAAATAACACGATGAAAACTACTGCCTCACTGAGGTCGAGAATTTTTAAAATTCACACACACGCACGCATCGATATATGCACACACACACATACATGTTTGTCTGCGCATATGTGTGAGCGAGTGAGTGAGTGCGTGTGAGAAAGATATATAAAGCGATTGATAGTTAAATAACTTTCCCATAAGCTAACGTCTTGGAAGATTTGACACTCAAAGAACATATTGAAGGGAAGAGGGAAAGCGGAAAAACAGAGTATAACCTCTCTAAGGATCGCAAAACCTCCCTTACAGCTTTGTTTATATGAGTGGCAGAACAGGGCATAGAAGTGATGAAAGAATACAAAATTGAGCTAGAAATGACGGACATTTCCGGAGAGGAATTATCGCCAACGGCATGAAGGCATACGCCATATATGAGAATTACAGATTTTGAATTTTTATGCTGTATTCAGTTTAGAGGCAATAAATGCTTTAAAAACAATTCCAGACTGCCCTGGGTATGAGGATAAACTGTATCCGCCTCCTGGGTAAGACGATAAATTACGTCCAATAGCAAGGCCTCTGACCAGGAGGTTTTTTTAGGAGCGTGGATCTACCTCTTAATTGCTGGTGTTCCCAGACCCACGCTGACGCGGGATGATAGCACCTGTTAGTGTCCCAGCTATGGGCAAATAGTTACCCCCCACCCCAAACTGGTGTCAAAACCTTATGAAAGTATAAAACTAGTTTATGATACTTGAAATACTGTGTAAAAAAAAAGTATTACCAGAGATACATTATATCCAGAATTACATTTTTGAAATAAATATTACCAGCGATAAATTTTTGAAGAAAAGATATTACCAGAAATATATTTTTAAAAGAAAAAAATACTACCAGCAATAAAAATTTTGTCGGCATTAAATAACCCATTTAGTTTCATATGCCGTAAAACAAACCAAACGATACCAATTCCAGGTCATACATTCATTTTAGAAAATTTTATTTTGAGTCCTATTTCTTAGAACACTTGGTAGATGATGTTGAATGGCCCACGGGTAAAAGGAAACAATATACGTATTTAGTATCTCTTTTTAATACCTGAACACTTATGCTTTCATTTTATTTTGGCATCTTGATCTTCCTTCCTATCTGACGACAGATTTAAAATATGTTTTCTTATCGATTTGAGAAACACTGAAGTTTACAAAAAAGAAAATATATGCGTTAAACTAGATTAGATATTGAAAGTAGACATTAAATCTTTGCACTGGCAGGTTAGAACTAGACTGGCACCAAAGACGACTTCAATCTACATATAAATTTCTAAAGCATTTTGCCAACGATGAGAAAAATCAGAAAAAATGACATATAAAAAAGAAATATTTATTTTTATTCAGCATTCAGCAGTGGAAAAATGAACAATCTCCATAAAAACAATTAAGAATGTCTGTATTCTCTTTCACACCATACATACATATATATATATATATATTTCCCCTCCCCTCGTTACAAATATATACACCTGTTTGTTTTTTTAGTGTGTTTCCCCCCTTTTTGCTCTTCATCGTCGTTAATATTCTTTACGTTGATCCAATGATTGTCTCCTGATGAGATGTTGGTTGAAAGGGCCTTAGGTACTTTTAAAATTAAAATCAATACATTCCTTGTTTTTAAAACTATATATATATATATATATATATATATATATATATATATATATATATATATATTTTAAAGACATTTTTTATGTTTAACGTTGTTTTTTTTTTTTTTGTTTTTTTTTATAGATACAAATATTTAAATAAATGCTTTGTTTATGATAAACAGTATTAAATAACATTTACCGGCCTGTAAATGTTATTTAATACTGTTTATCATAAACAGAGTATTTACTTAAATACTTGTATCTATAAAAAAAAAAAAAACAACGTTAAACATAAAAAATGTCTTTAATAAATAAATTGTCGGACTTTGTCCATTTCTTAATAATATATATATATATATATATATATATATATATATATATATATATATATATATATATATATATATTATTATTAAGAGAAATCTTATAAGTTTAAGGAACTATACTCGCTCGGAAAAACCTTCGGTGTTATGGTTTGCAAATAAACAAGCCAATACGAAAGGGAAAAAAAGGTATAAAAAAGAAAGAACCAAGAACATGTACGTTCACCGAAAATAATCGTACAGCATAGGAGTTCAGGGCCCAAAGAAAAAAACCGATGCCAGTACGCAAAACAACTAAATAAAATGCTCAATACAATGAGTAGAGCAGACCTAGTTAAACCTAGAGAGCCAGTTTTGTTTGACTCTCTAGGTTTAACATTATATATATTATACAATTTGTAGTTTAATGGTATTATGTATTTATGGCTAATAGAGCTTAATATCGGACATACAGCGTAAACCGGTTAGTTGTACATAATCACACCTTGTAATCATCAGCCAAAAATTATCATGCAAATCACACAATCAATTAAACTGACAATTTATCTAACAATTCTTCCAAAGAAACGATCTTCAACTATGAAACAGTCCTAAATATTGTGGATTTTCGACAACACCCAGATACACACCACACGGCTCCAAAATCCAACAGCAAAAAGAAAAAAGACATGGTATAAGCTACCATACAAAAAAAATAAAAACAAACGTAGGATATATATTCATTAAACTCATACCAAATACTTGGTCCCATGTAACACTTTTCATGTGATATCCACTAGAAACGCAGTAAAAATCCGCTACCATTGTACGGAGAACATTACACAAATAATGTGACTGGAGAGAACAGAAGGAAGGTTCCTTAAATGTCAACTGATTGTTAAAAGATGTAATATACCAAGAAACTGTAAAATAAGAAGGTAATGTGGAAAAATGTATATAGGAATAACTGAAAGACCCTGGAAACTACGCACACAAAGCTTACTGTATTAGTAGTAAATCCACGAAAAGCACAATCCTTCCTAAACGTATATGGGAATTTAGAACAAATAAATAAAATTACATGAAATATAAAATGGAGAATACAGAAAAGAAAACCATACTTTAACAATAAATTAAAAGTCTGTAAACTCTGTTTAGACGAACAATAGTTATAATCATCTTCTCAGAACAAAATAAATTAATAAATAAACGACCGGAACTTAAGATGCAGGCAGGGAAAGAAACTTTTAATAATTTACTTGACAACTAAATACATTGTAAAATACCACCAATTTAAAATACCACCAATATAAAATACCACCAATGTAAATGGAAATTCATAAACTATACAGAGGGAGGATAAATTAACATATTTTCGACAAATCCAATAACTTAAACAAAACAAATAATATAAATAACTGCCGAGGAAAAAATAAATAAATAAACAAATTAAATAAATAATAGACAAATTAACAAACTACGAATGTACACATCGACACAATTAGATGTAATGATAATAATAATCAAAAAAAATAATAAAGTAATACATAATAAATGACGAGTAAATCGTTAAAGAAGACTATAAAATATCTACAAATAACCGTTTTCGGTATCTGTCTCTATTTCTGAGATGAGGTATTATGTACACTATTTATATTATTCGGACTATTGTCCTCATCTTTGTCGCCATATTTATTACAACGTTTCGGCCGTTGTACGCTCCGGTCTTTTTCAGGTGGTTGGAAGGTCCAAATGATCCCTTTATTTCGCTCAAGGCATAGACTGTTCTAGTTCCACGTGCCATGTTTAATGTCAGTTATCAGTTATCTCCTGTTAATTCCCCTATCCAAGTTCTCCATTGCCTTAACCGGAAATTGAACTCTTTAGGTCCTGTCACTGGATCTAACCAACTCCTTTATCCACTGTGGTTGGTTAAATCCAGTGACAGGACCCAAAGAGTGTGAGAAACTTGCAGGGTGGAATTAACAGGAGATAACTGAAAACTGACATCCATTAAACATGGCACGGGTAACTAGAACACTCTACCCCAGTGAGCGAAATAAAGGGTTTAGTTCGACAATCCAACCACCTGAAGAAGGCCTGAGTTTACAACAGCCGAAACGTTGTAATAAATATGGCGAAAAAGATGAGGAAAATAGTCCGAATAATGTAAATAGTGTAATCGTTTTCGGATCCATAATTTCCCAAACCGTTCAAAAAAGCCTAATAAATTGCTCTATGCAAACCTTTTGTGGCACATAATTAGAATGAAATCTGACTGCACTTCGTCGGATCTCACTGGCAGGCGATACAGAATCACTAGTAATGGACTTTACAAAAATAACAAAGACCACATCACTTGAAATCTTCCAATAGCTGCAACAACTAAAACAGATATCACATGCAACTCGAAGAGAAAATAATACGTAATTAATATGTAGGATTTGAATACTACCTTAAACAAAAGATTACAAAGCTGGGCCACCATAAATAACAGAAAGAACACTAAGACTTAATGGAATTGAGAAATGTGTTTTCCTGAAAAATATTTTAATAGAATGATTTTATAGATTTCAAACGAGAATAGTACTGGTTCTTCAGACAATATTCTTGTATGGAAACGGTTAATCTAACGATTCCAACTTATTGTAATAGGTGACCTTCCATCGATACTTTTGCTTTCTCTAAACGTGAGTTCATCCTCTGAGTATTATATTCTTCGAGCCTACTTTCTATCACGATATTATCAATTTTCACACTCAGTTTTGCTTACATTTTTCTTCATTGATTTTATTTTCCTAAAACTAGTGATGTTCCACCACATCCCCGAGCAGGCCAAGAATTTGCCCTGTCGGCTGGGGCTTCTGGATACGCCGACTGCAGCCCTGCAGAGAGGTAAAACCAACAAATGAAATTTCCTTACTAAGACGGTGAACTACATTCGCCAGCTGGCCCCTGATCGCGAGGTTTAGAGGAGCTTGGAAACACCTGTTCATTGCTGTTGTTATCCACCCTGCTTCGGGGAGGTGGCACCTGTTGTTGTTCCAGTTCCGGGCAGGTAATTAAGTCCCAAATAGGGGTCAAATCATTATGAATGTCTAGAGGTGTTTTTCTAGTGGAAATACTAGCAATACATATTTGGAAAAAAATATTACAAGAAATACACTTTTGAATAAAGATATTATATTATTATTTAATAATACATGTTTGAAAAATTATTGTCAGCAATACATTTTTGAAAAACGATTACCATCAATTCCTTTTTGAAAAGAAATATTACCATCAAAATACTTTTGAAAAAAAAATTATCAACAATAAATTTTTGAAAAAAAAAATATTACCAGCAATATATTATTGAAAAAATATTACCAGCAATACATTTAAAAACAAATTACCAGTAATAAATTTGACTATCGTCAAAAACCACGTTACAAAAATACGTCAATGAATCCTCATCTACAAACTGATTTTTGACAAAGAATACATATTCTATTCATACAAACCTATCCAAAAAAATCTTGTCAGCTTTAAAGAACACCTTGAGGTTGATAAAACTAAATAAATCAATAAACCAAATACCTCGACCCTTCAGAAATCACAATGAACGAGTGTTTTCAAGGCAGCCCGTCTCTTGAGCGCCTACTCGACAGACTTAGAAACAAGTATCAATCGTAGATAAAATACATCGATAAAGGTTGCTGGGAAAATGTTTGGTTCCCTTTACCGCTCAAGTAAGTACCTGAGTTCTGCTATCCTTTACCTTTACAGGAGCCAGGTCAGGTGCAAAGTGAGTGATATTACAATAAGCCAAGAACTAATAAGACCTTACTTGCCTCGATGAAGTCTAATAGCATCTCCGCATCCTTGTAGGTAACGAATGATTTTTAACCTCCAATCCCCGTTCTCAAAGACAAAACGTTAGCTTACAATGGAGTGTCTCGTGGTCCTTGTACAGCGTGAACATCAATGTAAAAGTAAAACATTTTCATTCGTATCTGTCAATGTCATTCCCAGCATTCATATGTAGGACTATATATCGGTTGCCTGTATATTTTATACGTTATCTGATGGTGTGTATCGAATAGTTACAAAACAAATTAGAACATTCCAATGATCCGAAGTTCATTTTAAGATCATGGATACAGTTTTTATGAGAATGTAGCAACGAGCGATTCTAAGTGCTTATGCAGGTTATTTGTTCCGTAGAGGTCGTTCTTGTCGAGGAAATAACTGTAATTTAGTCTTTAATTGCAGGAAACTGGTGATTTCTTCGTAATTGGGGAATTTAATGGACTTAATCATTCTTTGTACGACGATGCAGAATAACGCTAATTTTTTTTCGAATTTTTTTTCTTTTATTTTGCGCTACAATTACGTTCAAATTTTCTTTTTGACTTGGATTCTTTTTTTATTTAATTTGAATATTTCCTGCGTTTATGAAGATAGTTATTATTTAATGATTTAAAATCCAAATACTTACAAAAGAGGTAATTTACAAGTAATTTTAATATGAATAATAATGGAACATTTAACACAATACAATTTCATATAGAGGATGTATATTGCGTTAACGATGCTTGAACCATAATAAATCTAAAATTGTTAAAAAGCAAATTACAACAAATATTCTTCTTCTTCGTGTTCTGTTTTTTTTGCGCACGTAATAGATGACAATTTCATATAATTTAGAGCTCTTAATGAGCTTTGTTTTTTCTGGGATCTACCCCTATCTCAGTTCTGCAACTTTTTTTCTTAAGTCGTTGTTTCCCCAGAGTCACCCTTGCATTCAATATATTCTAAGAGTGTCAAAATTTACAATTCCTCTTTCCTCGTTGGTTTTCAAATACAATTACAGAAACGGTATATGTGAGGCTGTCATATTCTCAAAGACATATACCACTATCAACAAAAGAGATCTCAGGGTTTCTTTTTTTCTACATTTCCCCGACAGAAGGCTAAAATGTCACACAAAATACTGTGTATGATATGAACGCGACCACATGGAACTAGGAAGTATCAATTTATGAGGATATGGGACTGACTCTAAATTTCAAGCTTTTAAGATTACAGTGTTCGCTGAAGCATTCACGCAAGAGACTGTTCCTCAGAGTAGCGGTTCTTTTCAGATTGGAAATTATTTTTTTTACCAATGGAACAAATAAGGGATGACGGTGATTGAACCCAGGGGTAGTGGCGTAGTGAAGAGGGCCTCTTCTGTAAAGGTCGATCTAGTGGCTCTAAGGAACGGAGCTCATCTGTGAATGGGACACGTAATTAGCAATAGATGTTGATAATTTTGAGACGTTTGCTTTTGCGAGAAAGGGTTTGCAAGGTGGAGAATAAGGTACCAAATATCAGATATAAATGGTATAATTTGGTATAATAGTGTGCAAAATAGATGAAGTTCTACCAAAGAGGACTGAGAATAAATTGGACGGAGATTTTGGTTAACATGGAACATTTAAAGGAAATAGAAATTTAAAGAAATCATTTAATTGGTAGCAGAAAAATATAGTTGAAACTTTTTGGACACTTAATGACAAAAAAGAGATTGAAGAATGGCGCTCACAGAGGACATACCATAATGAATGATTATAATTAATAGCACACTTCGCATTTGGGTTTTTTTGATTATATATATATATATATATATATATATATATATATATATATATATATATATATATATATATATATATATATATATAATATAATATTTTTTGTTTAAAATATGATTCCTTTTTACATAAGAGTTCTCATGTTTCCAAACCGAGAGCCGAAACCATCCAAATAATTATTAAAATTAAGTTGAATTGATTGAGGCGAGCCCTTTCAAGCGAAATTTTAAGAAATTTTAGATTCCTAAAATTCCGCTTGAAGACGAAACGACTAAACACTCAATTCGACTTAAACTTAATAATTATTTGGATGGTTTCGGATTTGGAAACATGAGAACCTTTATGAAGGAAAGAATCATTTTTCAAAAAAAAATATTATTATAATAAAGCATGATGAACTCTTCTTAAAAAATAAAACAAAATACTATGAACCCCGATTATCATAACGTTTTTTTCTCTTTTCTGCAACCTGCGCAAAAATATTATATATATATATATATATATATATATATATATATATATATATATATATATATATATATACTTGTGCATATTTTTTAATAAATACTGTCATTGAAATAGAGGTGCTTTTAGTTGTATATAATGTTATCAGCTTCTGCATCACATGACATCAATTTGCGATTATATTTTAAAATGGTTTTCACTAAAGTAAATTCATGTAGCTGAGCAGTCTCAGGTACAACAGATAAAGACTGCTACTTATGATAGGAATTGTGCAGTCATTAGTGCGAACACGATATCAATGTGCACTGTCTTTGTATTTAGCAAAGGATCCACTGCACGCATACATCCTGACATATGTGATCCTTTTGTTAACATATAAGCATTTGAGAATATATATATATATATATATATATATATATATATATATATATATTTATTTGTGTTTTGTCCCAAACCAATTGAGCCCATCTGTGCTTTATACTGCAACTATGCTGAGCAGACCTTAGTTACAGTTTCTGGGCGAGTGTCTGTTATCTAGCATGATCAGCAATTTGAACAAGGCCTGCACGCTCAAGCCCTCGGGCACGATGACTTGTGAAGTCGTGCTAGTACAGCTATAGACGGTCCGCAAGAGTTACGTCTACCCAATTTCACTCACAAAGCTTGGTTCAATGCGTGATATGTTATTCGGTGACTTTTCACAGGGGTCTCACGCTGGGATCGGCCTAGATCCAGTCCGATAACATCAAGAACTCACCTGTTCAGAAAGCGAACCTTCTAACGACTCGGCCATGGGCCTATATATATATATATATATTTATATATATATATATATATATATATATAGGTATATATATATATATATATATGGAGAGAGAGAGAGAGAGAGAGAGAGAGAGAGAGAGAGAGAGGAGCACGGTGGAGTAATGGATAGCGGCTTGGATTGAGGAATCGCAGAGCCGAGTTCGAATTCCAGTCGAATCCATTACATTCACTTATGTGATAATACCCTTGACAAAGGTATGAATCCTCTTCCTCTCCCTCCAGCTATGGGTAAAATAGCAGGACAGACTGGGTTCTACAGCCTTGGATGGCAACTGGTCTAGGAGAAGGAAAACTCTGAATTCAAAACCTGCGGAAGGTCGTTTGGTGACCTTGTGGCACTAGGTGCACCAGGCCTCTGTATTCGTCCCTTCAAAAAGTGTGGATGGTCCTGCACGAGGCCTTCACCACTATAATCAAATCTCATGTGTCGGGCTGTCGGTTTCCTGGAAACTGATCTGCTTGACCCTCATACGTCGAATCACTGGAAATTTCTCCCCAGGGCTTGTCAATATAAGAACCTTTGTTAAAAATGTTTAGAAATTTGAAGTATAAGAATTAAGGAAGGAGGGAAGGAAAGCAGGAAGGAAGGAATGAACGAAGGAAGGAAGGAAAGAAGTAAAAGGGAAAAAAGAAAATGAACGAAAAAAGAAGAGGAACAAACAAGGAAATAAAGGGAAATGCAATTAAAAGAGAGAGAAGAGGAAGGACAGGAAGTTATGACATGCAAAAGTCGAGACAGAAATGAAAAACGCTTGAAATTCATTTTTTTTTAACAAACGTTTTTGCATTGACAAGCCCTAGGGAGAATTTCCTGGGGGTGAGGAATGGTCATATGAATGCAGTAATCAGTCAGTTATGTGCCATGCGTGATACAAGCTTAGGGGATCATATATGTTTCGATACATGACAGACGAGGTTGATTTTTCCCCGCAGTATGCTGTCATTTCTTTCTGCGGTAGACCAGTTGACACCCAAGGCAATAGAACCCGGTCTGTCCTGCTATTTACCCATAGCTGAGAGGAAAAGATGACGATACATACCTTTCGCAAGTGAATGTCCTGTATTCGACTGGAATTGGAACTCGGCTCTCCGATTTCTCACACTGAGCCATTATCCTTTGCTCCAACGTGCTTAATCATGTAGGGTCATAGAGTTTCATTTTTATGTAATTCATTTAAAATGCTTTATAATAAATATATTGATCTCTCTTTTGTGATCAGTTTTAATATTTTATATTATCAAGATCTACTTGACTTACTTACTCACGGATTCTTACCTATATATATATATATATATATATATATATATATATATATATATATATATATATATATATAATTATTTATTTAAAAAATTATAACATAAATATGTTATAAAATCACTACAAAACTTTTAAAACCTTTATTCTACAATCTACATTCAACATCATCACTTGATAAGACACCAGAGGTGTTGAAACAAAATGGCTATTTTTGTAGTGATTTTATGACATATTTAGGTTATAATTTTTAAATAAATAATTATATTCGCTCTACTTTGTATTGAGCACTCTTTTTAAGAATAGTAATTGTTGGCTATTGGTATTTGTTCCGTATAACCCAATCCTATACTTGTATATATATATATATATATATATATATATATATATATATATATATATATATATATATATATATATATATATATATATATATATATATGTAGTGTCTATGTGTGCGCATATTTCATCGTGAGACATATTTGTAGAATATACGTCCACACTTTTAACCTTCAAAAATCTACTGTAAAAGTTTCTGTTAAATAAATAAATAAATTGCACATGTAAAAATCTACCATTCGTCCATGCATTGAATACTGTTGCCATATCTAGTCTGGTTTTCCTTCTCTAAATCTTCTTGACAAAATCCAAAGATGGATGTGTAATGGAATGATTTCTGACCAGGCACCTCGACATCAGTCAGTTTCTAAACGACGTGACGTGGCTTATATCTGTCATTTATAGAAATATTTTCCTGCCGACTGCACTGACAATCTTTTTTTTTTGTGAACATTGTTCGAACGTAATTCTTCGAAACAATTATTCAAAACAACTATGCGAAAAACTTTTATTCGAATTGTAAATTGTTTGAATGAAGATTAATCGGAAGACAATTATACCAAATGATAATTTTTCGAAATACATAAATTATTTAGCGCTATAAAAATGTAATGATTAAAAGAGGAAATACACAATGATATTGCATGTAAATAGTTAACTAAAGATTTCGCGTTAAAGAATGCCAAAACTTTCTTTGAAGTCGCGGTGTTACTTGAAGCATTTGATATTTCAGCAACCTTCTCTTATACAATATGAATTTCTTGTAAATCATATTCTTTTTAAAGAGCATCTAAGACTTTCCATATTGTGGAATGAAGGGATGGCACTTGCTGCAAAAAATACCAACTTTTCAAGGCTTTATTGTTTATAGGTAAATCAGCGTTGGCTTTTTCAAATCAAGACCACATACTTATTTCAAACATAGGTAATTCGAATAATTATCATTTAGTATAAATGTCTTTTCGATCAATTGTCATTTAAACGAATTAGCATAAGAATAAATGTTTTACGAATAATTCTTTACGAATAAATAATTTCGAACTATTTTCTCGTAACGGACTTCTTGAATTTAAGCGAGTTCCTTGATTGGCATCGAGGTCTTATACATTTGTTGCTTAAATAGGTAATTGCAACCGCCACTTCTACTCCAACTGTTTTTTTTACTACACTTCTCAAAAATGGAACTCCCTACCGCTTAATTATTTACTTTCCAGATACCTACAATCTTCAAAAAGTTAAATCAAAATTAAAAAATTAAAGTCAACCACCATCTTTCTTCTTCTTTAACCCTTGTCATTTCATGTCCTTTTCTCAGTCCTCCCTATTCTCTGTCTTCTCTTTCGCTTACGCTTCTTGTAACTCCTTGGGTAATAGTTGCATTATCGCTTTCCTTGGGGCGGAATGACTAGAAAAATATTTATATATGTTTGAAATAATACCAGGTACAAAGAGCTCCTGTAATTTAGTGTAATGGGAGGGGTACCCTTGTGATTAGTCTTGCTTCGTGTAATATCTTGAAGTACAAAAATAAATAGTTATGTCTATTCTTTATCGAAGGACAGGAACAAGACATAAGGAAGGTAAAGACTCTGAAGTAATTCCTGTTAGTTAGATGTACTGACACGGACTTAAATAATCATGTTAAACTTCTGTTGAAAGCATGTTATTCTCTCTCTTCCTCTCCCTCTCTCTCTCATATATATATATATATATATATATATTTATATATATAGTTTATGCAAAACTAGGTAATCCGTATGGATAGACCCAAGAAAGATGATATCCGGAGAGCTCAATGTAAATTCAGAGCAAATATGTTTGAATAAAAACAGAGCACTTCAAGGTTCCATGTAATAAATTATTTCACCACAGCCCTTTTAGTAACCCTTAAAGTGGTCTGTAAATATTCAAACAAATATATATATATATATATATATATATATATATATATATATATATATATATATATTATTATAAAAGCACAGGTGGGCTCTGTAGGTGTTGAACAAAGACAAATTTTCCCTGAGCAGGTGTCTCTATTGGAGATTAGTTAGCCACTGTATTATACTTGCATTCTAGGATATGAGCAGGAGTTACCACACACACACACACACACACATATATATATATATATATATATATGTGTGTGTGTGTGTGTGTGTGTGTGTGTGTGTGTGTTGAGTTTGTAGCTGCATCTGTGTGTTACTTCAAATGTTATTCCATTAGATAACCGTATGTTAAATAGACGCTCCGTGCATATTACATATCTTCACAGAAACCTTAATAAAGTCAATGTACTCTACGGCAAGGTTTGAACTTATGTCTCATTGTAGAAAAGCATTAGAATGAAAGCACATTTACTCGTCCAAATTTCCTCGCACTTTATATGTATGTGATGGCGAGAACTGATAATCTTATATACAACTAAAAGCGCCTGTCTTTCAAATGACATTATTTATAATTATACAAACATACACACATACCTATATATATATATATATATATATATATATATATATATATATATATATATATATATATATATATATATATATAAAGTTTTATGTTTAACATTATTTTTATAATAGAAATATTTAAATAATGTTCTGTTTATAATAAACAGTATTAAATAACATTTACCGGCCTGAATGTCCGAGAAATTTTCATAGAACATATTCGACCTTTGATAGATTTGAACCTGCATCCTATACCGAACCGTCATATAGCTTGACGTGCGTAACCTCTCGGCCACAAAGAATCCGTATAGGATGCAGGTTCGAATCCTGTCAAAGGACGAATATTTTCTATGTTATTTAATACTGTTTATTATAAACAGAGCATTTACTTAAATACTTGTATCTATAAAAAAGAATGTTAAACATAAAAATGTCTTTAATAAATTGTCGGACTTTGTCCATTTCTTAATATATATATATATATATATATATATATATATATATATATATAATTTAAAATTTGTTTTACATACAATTAATCTTGTGTTAGTTTCGTACGCTTTCGTAAGTTTTGTCGATTGTACGATTATCATGTGGTCGGCGGTGGAATAAGTGAGACGCCTTATTCACTCTGTTGCACCACCACCGCCACCACGTTGCATCTGTTTTGCCGGGTAATATACCATATATGCTGATACTAGGACATCTGGAATACTCACTTTTTACTTACGAGTCGCTATGTGTTCTATCTACTTTTTCAAAATTTAAAATAAGATACTGAGTGGTTTTTTGACCTATAACATTTTTTCTCCTTTCCATCGAATATTTTTATCTCCATTCTATGAATTATCATTGTCTCCTTTCTATCAAAAATCTTTTGTCTACTTTCTATTAAAACTTGCGAAAACATACGAAAATGCCATTTTGGTCCCCGTTCACATATTAAAATATTACCCATGGTATGTGTATGTCTGTTTACTCGAAGGAATACTCACCATCGGACACGCCCAGTAAAAAATTCTGTCAGATTTTCAGCAGATGAAGGATTTATTTTCTCGTGTCAAAATCTGATACAATTTTCAAAGTCTACGGTCACAATGCGGCCATTAATCAATCTTGTTTAAATTTATTTCCTCACTAATCTATGCAACTGACTGAAGGCCAATTAATGCCAAATCAGAATTATGCAAATAAAGTTTTCAAAGCTGAAATTACAAGCGCCGATAAATATTCAAAAAATTTAACGGAATATATAAAATGGTACCACTTTCCTTTTTTATTCTTTTTAAGAAGATTGGAAATCTGACCTAAAGTTTCTCTTTGATTGTACCAAATACAAGTGCCGCCTGAAAAAAGAGGGGATTTGTTTCAGCTTAAAAGCTTATTGGTTCATATGAACAGAGAGTGTATGTTTCTGACTAGGCATGGTTCTTGTAGCACATGTTTCGCCGCGATAATCATTTTAAAAAAATATTAATCGTATCGTCATAAATAATCAATGTGCCCGGCTTGTGAAAATGAAGGAAATGATATAATCGCATCGGTACTCACATGTTGTGCACAAGAGTAGACAGGAACTAAACAAAAGACTTAGATCTTTGTCATAGCTTGTCAGTCTTCAAAATCATCCTTCATATTCCGGTTTTTAATTGGAATCAACTAGTGGCTCCGAGCAAAGTTCTAAAATATACTAATTTTCTCATCTTCAAATGCTATACCATTTAAAGTAGGAGATAATGGTTCCTTACAGATTCCCTTTATTTAATAGCTCTGCATTTTTACGAATGTTGTCTTTAAAATAATTAAAATGATTTGACGTTGACTCCCCGAACAAGATTCGTTACTGGTGACAACAAACTTAACATTAAATATTGAGATGGCACAATTTTTATAGGTAACCCAGAAAGGTAACTACAGGAACTCCTCCAGAAATCAGTAAAAGAAAGCAAGAAGGAAGGACAAAGTATCAATTGTAAGAAGACAGAATGATGGGTTGTCAGCACAACGAACAGCCCAACATGGAAAATTCTAATTGTACACGTCAAAAGTAAACAAGTGCAACATTTTAAATATCTTGGAAATGTTTTAACAGTAAACGAAAATGCAACACCTGTATTCCAAGGGGCATTGGAATAATGATAGGTTCCTTCCAAAAGCTAAGTATTAAGGAAAATAACTTTCGAAACACAGAAAAGAGTATTGAAATGTCATGTAATGCAATTCTTCATATTTGGTACCTAATGCTGGGCCATGTAATTACAGATAAAGAAGAGAGTTTAGGTAATTGAAATGATAGTTCTACAGAAGGATACTGAGAATACCAAAGCTTAACTTGTTAGCAAAAGTCGTAGTTTGAGGGAAAATGGAAATAAAAAGAACACTTCTACATAGAATCAGAAAGTGACAACTGTCATTTCTAGGACACATAATAAAAAAAATGCTTATAAAATATTTCACATTTACAGGGTATATAAAAGGCAAGAGAAGCTGTGTAAAGGAAGGTAAAACTTACCTCAAGAGATTATGGAAGTAGATTGGTTGGTTGGATATTTTGTTTTATGGTATATCAACCTCAGTGGATATTTAATGTCAACAAAATTTTGAAACAGTTTCATAGCGATAGTTTGGAAAAAAAATGGTGCGTATATATAAATATATATTTGAACCATTTTTCAATTACTCATATTTTTTAGTACAATTCAACTTCTTTTAGGAAATTTGCAATTTTGGATGGTTTTGTTTTCGTAAAAAAGTTTGTTTTTTTAAATTACTCAATTGGTTTGGTTTGTTGTGCTTTACGGTATATCAACCTCAATGGGTTATTTAATGCAGACAACTTTTTTACCTGGTAATATTTTGTCTTGTCAAATATCTATTTCTGATAATATTTTTTTCTCAAAAATGTATAGCTGGTAATACTATTTTAAAACCGGTATTGCTGATAATATTTTTTCAAACACGTATTGTAGTTAATATTTCTTTTAAAAATATATTGCTGGTAATAGTTTTTTTCTTCAAAAATTTACTTCTACTAATAATCTTTTAAAAAGTATTTCTGGTATTAAATCCTATTTTTACACTTTTATAATGCTTTTTACCTCAGTTTCGGGGTTAACTATTTACCCATAGCTGGGACCTTAACAGGTGCTACCACCTCGGGTCAGGGTGGACTGGGAACACCAGCAATTAAGAGGTGGTTCCACGCTCCTCAAAACCTCCTGATCAGAGGCCTTGCTGTTGGACGTAGTTTATCGTCTTACCCTGGAAGCGGATGTAGTTTATCGTCATACCCAGCACAGATTATGGAAGTGGTAACCAAGGACTAAGAGAGGAATCTAAATGACCAACTATAGTAATGGCTACAAAAGACATGAAATTTGGGAAAGCCCTTATCTCCCACGTTCTGGAGGGATGCGGGACAAAGAAAAAAATGTTATCCATTTTGGCTACATTAGTGTTTCTAGTCCACGCAAATATTTACCTAAAACTGGAATAAGGAAAATATAGACATATGCCTTTCCCAAATAGATCAATGAAAGTGAACGAAACTGCTTACACTTGAATTTGAAATCAGCCTGCTGATTATATCTGTTGTTGACAACCCTTACGGCACTTGCATATCTATGTAAATTAATACAAATTTGATTAAACTTGAAATTAAATTTTCTTGTTTACGTACTATGTAATATATATCTCGATCGAATGATTGTAAATATTGCCGAAAGTGTTACATATCTAATATTGTGAACAACAAGTCCCCGAGTCTCTTCCATTAACGCAAGTCAAAAACGTCAGAAAAATTAAATAAACACGGCAATATCAAGACTGGAGAAAAATAATTTCGAAAATGTTACAAACAATAATTGGCTTACGAGAAACTTTCAGCATCACATGCTGTCAAATTCTGTATTACCATTGGACAAAAGTAATTGACATTTATCATTGGCTGATTCCAATTTTATTTTATATCTCTAATCCTTCATTGTCGTAGCTGATCCCCTCCTCTCAGAAACTGGAATTGAATGATATACACCACCGCAAATTAATCATGTTCAATTCAAGAACAATCGCAATCTGCTGAAGAGACTATATAATAATAAAAGATATTTTAATTGTTAAAACAGATAAGCCTCACACAAATGTAATGAAAAAGACCATATGATGTCGATATTATAAACATATATCTAAAAAGCTTCCAGATTGTTTTAACCACCTGTGAAATTTATGAGAGCTTATTGAGAATTTTGAATTGTTTTTTTGAAATGGAATTCCTGTCTGATGCGATGAATACTTTTGTGTTACACAAAACGAATTCAATTTGTATTCACTTTTAAAACTTTTAAATTAGAATGACCTGGCTCATGTGAATATGGAAAAAGAAACAAATGCTTCTTTGTTCTCAATATTCATATTTCATCAGTATAATGTTTTTCATTATTATCGTTAAGATAACCCCATCACTTTGGAACATTTCACCCTAGGGCGTGAAATTTCTTAGGTCTTAATGCAATGTAACATTCAAAAGATCTTTCACCTTCTTCAAAACTGATGAACCGTTTTCCTCCTATAATGCTGCAAAAATAATAGTCAGATGGCGCAAAGTCCGGCGACTAGGGATTGGTGAGGCAAACATTACATATTTGGTGCCATCTCTTTTCTTCATGATTTATGGTTATGCATTAGCGTCCAACATAAATGTGGTACCCTTTTTTTTCTGGACATTTTTGTGTAATGCTTTCAATTGGCGGTAATCTGTCTCCGCATTAGTATTTTCGTTTAGGCTTAAATTTTCCTTATAGAAAAAATTCTTCGGGTGTCTACCTCTTTTCAAGTGAGTGCTATATATTGTCGATTTTGTTGGATAGGATTAGAGAGAAAATTTGGTAGCAAATCATCTCTTCACGGACTAGAAATGTCTTTGATTAAATTTAGAAACAGTCTGATGATTAAATCGCGTTGGGCAAATTTAGACAGGTGCTTACTGATCGATGAAGCGACTTGTATTAAACTGTTTTGCTAAAAACTTGAGTAATTTGTTAAGGATTTTCCTTAATTGCATTTTGCATAATTCCAGTATTGACATAATTTGATCGTTCAAATCAAAGCTGACCAAATAATTGACATGACTAGACACTCAATGTTTCATATTTATTGATAGAAGTAATATTTATTTTTGTTGTTTCTGAAGAGCTCTTTTTGATTTCATAAAACATAAGATGAAAATAAAACACTTTAAAATTGGCTAAACCAATACAAATATTATTCAGTTTGATATTAATTAATCTGTAAAGAAAGAACAAAATAGAATTAAAATGTGATTGTTATTTTTCCGTTACACCGAGAAAGTACACTCAAATTAACATATAAAAATGCCAGAGGAATTTCTTTTGTAAACTAATACAATAATGTGTACATGTGAGAGAAGCCACGTTGCAGAAGGACATATTCCCCTAAATTCCGCTCCCTAATCTTCCGGAAAATGGACTATGCAAGTATACGTCTGAAAAAATGCATTCTTCTTTTTTATAGTAGTTCAACTTTAAATATGCAGGTTATCTAAAGAATGGTACATGGAATGAAAGCTAACGACGAATTACTGTAGTTAAGATATTTGTGTGTCGTTTTAATTCCATGAAGTTTAAATTACTTGTGGTAAAACTGAATTCAAATTCAGTTCCATTATAACGCCCTTAGAATTGTTAAAAATAAAGTAGGAAGCGCTTGACATTTAAAGATTCTTGTCTGTCGATTGCCTATGCCGGTCTTTTGAAATTTCTGGTTTGAAATATAAAAAAGAAATATTGGTTTTATTAATATGATTGTGTTGTAAGGACGGAAGTTCATTCTATTCAGACTCGACAATGAGACAATGTTTTATTTTCTGTTTTTGAGCAAAGAATAAAATATATAACAAACGATAGTGGCTTGTTTTCCTCTTCCTCGAAATTTTCTTCTGCTTTCGTTTAAATTGTATTTTTTTTTTTGTGTACGTCAGCCAAATTTCCATTTCAGAATTATTTTTTGTTTTACTGCAGTGTCAAAAGTTGTCTTTCGTCGTGTTCGAACAGACAACACTAGAGGCTAACTCCCCACAGAGATGTCGGCAAGAATATTTCATCATCTCTATAAATACTTTTAATATTTGGTTGTTGAATTTCTCCTCTTGATATTTTTAGTAGTAGCTAATTATTATTAATAATTTTATTTTTAAGTTGTCATTGTTGCAAAAAAAAAACATAGTAAATAGTAAATGATGTGATTGACAAGAACAGTGCGTTTTCGTTTAAGACTATGTAAAGTAAACACGATATTTTTTTTTACCCCAATCATATCAAACGGAAGAATAAAAATGCCGAACATATAATCACAAGTGTGTAAAACATTTGATAATGTCAGAAACAAAGGTCTATTTAAACTGCTAGGAAGACTCGATTTATTTGGGAGTGATGCTGGAATAACAGAAATAATTCTGGGAGAACGTCCTCAGCATACGGATAGAACATGTATTGACAGATTAAAGAAGAATAGAAATAGGATGATGTAATGGTGTGTTGCCTGTGTGGATTTATTCATCCTTTGCAGTGTGCTTAAATTAATAACTACAGCTCAAAACAGGATTTCCTAACTGTACAACATAAGATAGGCAGCTGACCCCGTGTTGACAACATACACCGAAGTTAAATAAAAGGAACTCTTAGACAAAATAGTAAAAACGAGAAAGAAAGGTCAAACCAGCAATTGTAAAAAACAATGTACGAATGCCAATAAGAGAAAGAGTTCAGGAACACAACTTACGAAATTGAGCACCTGTCTATATTTCTAAGATGAGATATTGTAAATATTTACACTATTTACAATGTTCGGACTTTTGCCCGCATCTTTATTGTCATATTCACGACGTTTCGACCGTTGTACGTTCCGGATTTCTTCAGGAGTTGAATTTCAAACCAAACCCTTTATTTTGTCCATTGGGGTAGATTGGTCTAGTTCCACGTGCCATGACTTTTCTGGATATTTCAGTTCTCAGTCAATTACACTCTGCAGGTTTTTGGTTATCTCTGTTGTGGCCAGGTATTGAGCTCACAACACTTTGGGTTAAGTCAGTGGATTACTTCAAGAACTTTTTCTATCCACTGGGTCATGTAGAATGTTGAGCTACTAAAGTGAATTAACTGTAACTGATATGTCCAGAAAAGACACGCACCTGGAACCAGAACAATCTATCCCAATGGACTAAATAAAAGGTTCGGTTTGAAACACCTATCACCTGAAGAAATTAAGAGCGTACAACAGCCGAAACGTCGTGAATATTACAATAAAGATGAAGACAACAGTCCGAATAATTTAAAGAGTGTACGAACTTGAGACGTCAAAATCAAACAAGTATAGAATTTTAAATATTTCGGATTTTAACGAATGACAGAAAATAAAACACCGAAATTCGACGACTCAGTGGAACATTAAAAGATGATTTCTAAATACTAAAGAAACTATTAAGAAACATTATATATTCGTTAGAAATAAATAACAGCGTGCTGAATTATTATGTAATATCAATCCCACTTTATCTCAATAAATGCGCGGTAAATTGTTCCCAAATGAAAGGGACCCTTCAGGAAGCATATTTATGATTCCATGGAAGACCGCTGACAATAAAATAGACTGAAAATATGAGGAACGAATATATTTTAAGGTAAATGGAAGTCAAAAGGATACTTAAAATTAGACTGAGAAAGGACATATGAGGAAAGAAGACTTCGCGAATTCGACAATCACATGGCATAATAATTTTAAAAAAGCGAAAGCAGTGAAAAACTTACCTAACATATTTGGGAAAATCGTTTTACAAACAGGGATTGAGAACGATAGACACGAGAAATACATGACTTAGAGAGAGGAAGGAAAGAAATTTCTTGAGAGTCCTGATCGTCGAAGTGTCTCTGCGATTATTCATATACTTCACATTTATTATCTTCTCAGATATTTCCTAATACTTTTTCCAAATTTCTCAACTTCATAATAAAGGGTACTCCAATAACTTGGACCGATTTTAAACGAGAATTAAGTTTAAGTATCTAATGTATTTTTTCTTTGACTTTCAGATTTAATAACTTAAGTCTTTGGCAATTTCAACCATGGAATGATTAACAATCAAACAATGTGTTAAAGTTATCGAAGCCGATTACGAAAATGGACGTTCAAACAGAAATGTATTTCTCGCACTTCGCGATTATTTTGGTCAACACAATCGACCAACCGGTAGGGCCACCTCGAGGTGCTGTAATGGTTAGCAAGCTTGTCTCGCTAGAACAATAACGACTGAGTAGTGAGTTCGATCCTCACTGAGTGCCCCCTACTTTCGGCCTTGTGCCACATCCAAGCTACGCTTGGAAAATCACGGGCACCTCAAGGTGGTGTAATGATTAGCAAGCTTGTCTCGCTAGAACTATTACGACTGAGTAGTGAGTTCGATCCTCACTGGGTACCCCATGCCGTGTGCCGCATCTAAGCTACGCTTTGAAAATCACTAATCGACCAACCGAGAGTGCAGTTGGAAACGATATAATGTTGTTGTGAAGAGGTTCAATTCCTGAGCCTGATGAAGAATATTCCCTCGATGTTTTCAGCTGAATGACGTAAACAAGCACACAATAGTGGTTTCACATCCGCCACCGACCCAGTGTGTTTGAATTTACGAACAATTTTTCCAAGTGCACTCTTGAAACTTTAACAAAATGTGTGATTGTTCATCTTCCTGTGGCTGAAATTACCAAAGACTTACGTGTGATAAATCTGAAAGAAAAAGAAAAAAAAATTCATTAGACGCTTAAACTTAATTCACATTTAAAATCGGTCCAAGCTATTGGAACACCCTTTATTATCGAGCTGATATTTGGTAACGCGTGTAGCGCGTTCGATTCTCACTGAGCGCAGCGGATTAAAAACAGGCGTCACGCGTTAATCTGCATTTTATTTTAATCGATTTCACCCGAACAGAGGCAGCGTAAGATCGAAGGGGTTCCTGAGTGTGAAAGAATTAAAAACAGGAACATTACTAATGAACGGGAACAAAAGGAAGACTCCAGATAGCAATTGAGGTTGCATTAAAATTTCCACTAGCGAGAAGTGCGAGAAAAGACACTGTTAACCTAGAGTTTATGGTTATGTCTATCCAGCTCAGCTGCAAATTGATGAGATCTCGACGCCAGTCTAGTACTTCGCTTAAATTCATAGTTATTAGTTAGTAATAGATATTACCATATCGAATGGCTCATATGAACAATTACCATGAAAAGCATCTTTACAGCTGGTATAAATGCAACAGGAATCAAGCTGCTAAATCAGGATTGATGATATTGCTGATACTTCTTTGGGTTATATCAAGGAGCTCAAGGTGAATAGGAAAAGCACCTGATCACATGTGGCAGCAATATTTTAAGTGTGGAGGAATGGTTGACTTAGAGGTATGTATGATAGTTTCTGGCGAGTAACATTGTCTAGAGCGACGTTGTAAACCAACATTTTAGGTTTATATTGTTGTATCGATCTTCATAGAGTCTCATTAAATGAACTTTTTTTTCCAGACTCTGCAAAAATTTAGTAAAAAAACATTTTTTGTAGCTTTCTCATCAATTATATCACAAATATTGCTTTAATAATGCGGCCATAACATGAACATGCATCAAACTAAAATAAACGGGGAATAACTAGAAAAAATATTTTCCTACAACGATTAGAAAAAAAATAAGAACACGCTTAAAAGAATCAACATTATTCGAAAAGTCGATATGACTACTAGTGTTGGTCAGATGGGATTCAATTACACAGGAGTGGGGGGTAACTGGCAATTCTGATGAAAAGTGAAGGCGATTCCCTGTCGAGTTTGAAGATATAACAAGACGAATGGAAAAAAGAAGTGCTTTAAAATGTGCTATTTTGCTTTGAGATAGGCGGAATGTTTCATATATGGAAATATATGCCAGACCGCAGTCGCTTGAGACGATGAAAACATTGGAATTTCGTGATGCTCAAAGATAAGCATATATAAAACGCATTTATGTATATCATTTTTTATATAGCTGTCTCGATGAATAATTCTTGAAACTCGAAATTGATTTATTCATGCACAATTTCACTATATATATATATATATATATATATATATATATATATATATATATATATATCATTATTAAGTATTTCCTCGAGTCTATCTCAGGCACACACAAACAAACAAACAAACACACACACACACACACACATATATATATATATATATATGCTTGTGTATTTCTCTCTCTCTCTCTCTCTCTATATATATATATATATATATATATATATATATATATATATATATATATAGTCATTCACAGACAGACTGCTTCGCTGTATCACAGTTCAGCAGTGTGGCTAGACATCAAATCGCTTCAAGCCAGGAACAAAACCCGACCGATTTGGTATTCGTCGGTTGTTCCAACCCCCGCCATCGACGACCGGCTGAGTTATAGGCGAATTTGTGCGCATTTTGTTTTCATAAATACACCAGTCACTTAGAGAACTCAGTTGGTTTGGAGAGTTATGCATTATCAGCTGTAATAGTAAATTCACTCTTTACTTCTTACAGTGATCGATCAATTAAATTATTTTATCGAGAGCTAATAACGTCATCCATCATCATCCATATATATATACTAGCAGTAGAGCCCGGCGTTGCTCGGGGATGTAACAGTAAGAGATAGATCAAGTATCGACCATCATAAAGACTGAAAAATAAAATTGACAAAGTTTTGTTGAAATCGGTTAAAAAATGTAGGAAATCCGATCCTATATATAAACGAACAGACAAAACCACATAAACAACCTGGGTTTTATAATAAATATAACTCGATATGAGTTGTCCCTCTTTCATTCTGGCGACAGAATCGTGTTTTATCGTCTTTTCAAATTGATTTTGTTCAAAACAATTGTGTTTTTTCCGATTTTTGGCGCTGTTAGAACCACCGCAAGGTAATTTTACGCAGTCATGTGAAGTTTTGTTGAAATCGGTTGAAAAATGTAGGAAATCCGATCCAATATATAAACGTACACACACACACACACACACACACACACAATCTGCGTTTTATAATAAGTAAGATCTATATATATGTATGTGCGTGTGTGTGTTTGTTTCTTTGTATATGTGTTGGATGTATTATTACTTAAACGACATTTTACTGCATGTTTGAGTCGACGCTCCGCTTAATTATTAAATAGTGCATATATTTATTTCCATCTACCGGCCTGACTATTCGAGAATTTTATTAGACAAAACTGTGCGCTCTCCAGTATGATTCGAACCTGGGCCCCCTAGGCAGAAGAAACCTCCGAATAATCTCCTCAAATATAGGCAACTACTAGAGATACTAAATAAGAGATACATAAATGCAACTAAGTCTAGAGATGCATAGATGCAATTACGTCTGTCGGATTAAGAAAGAAAAAAATCACTACTTTAGAAATGGGCGTGAGGATACGAATTTTTCGAAAGTCGGAGGTAAGGCACTATTCGAATTTGCATGTTCTACGATGTATTTCGTGGTTGAGACGGTCTAAAAGTACGTCAGAACTTACGAGGGTTTATCATGCTAAGGGGGTCGCCAGTTGGGATGCTGCCGGTAAGGCATGTTCTCTTTAATAAGATTTATCAAATATTCTATCGGCAAGAAGAAATAAAATAAATACACTCTTTAATAAATAGAGTCAACTCAAATTTGTGTATCCACTAAAATAACGTTTAAGAAAGAAAATCCGTGGGATAAATTAATAAAAACTTCATAACTCCTTTATATCTATCTATCTATCTATCTATCTATCTATCTATCTATCTATCTATCTATCTATCTCTCTCTCTCTCTCTCTCTCTCTATATATATATATATATATATATATATATATATATTGATGCATGTTTCATAAAAAAATATAGAACAGTTTTGTCTATTTATTTTAAGAAAGTTCTTTTCATATTGTCGTTAGTCGTTGGTTTGAAATTTTTAATGCAACAAAAACAGACTATCATTATTGTTTCGTCCGTGTATTGGTTGATATATTGAAAAGTAATTGTCATCTTTGATAATGGCTTATGCAAGCCGAAAGCTTAGATTTGATTTAAACATGTATGAATATAGTGATTTCCTTTTGCCTTTCAATTATAATGTTATTAAACTTATCAGAAAATATGAAAGGAACTTACTTAAAATAAATAGAGAAAACTTGTCTATATTATTTAATGAAACATGCATCAATGAAAAAATGCTGCATATATATATATATATATATATATATATATATATATATATATATATATATATATATATATACAGAGAGATAGATAGATAGATGATATTTGAGGTAATAATACACTTACATATGCAATCATATATCTAAAATATATATACATACATACACATACATGTATATTTGTAGAAAAAATAATTCCAAGAGGATAGAATCCAGATAGAACTCAATGTCAAGGACAGAGTAAGGATATAATAAAAAGGCTTAAACACTAATATTCCAATGTCATAATTTATTCCATTGGAATCGTAAATACGATCCAATTAATCAGACCTACAAATTAAAAAAAAAACAGAAAAAACAACTCCGAAAATAAAAAAAAATTAAATTTACTGAGAGTGTATGTATGAGAGTGTGGGACGAATGTTAGAGTAAATGAAAGCTATAGAGAGGGGGAACAGACGAGAGAAGAACAGGAGAAGAACAGGAAGGTCTAAAGATGAAGGAGGGGATTAAAATTTAACAGAGAGAAGTTTTAGAGAGGGAAGTCAAAGACGATTTAAGTGATAGAAATATGAATGTTCTCGGATGTCTAATACATTAAAGATGTAACTGGAAAGGACACATTTTGTGGTGACATACACACACAATAGACGATATAATCTTAAAGATCAGAAGATGAGAGAGGGTGAGTTGTTTTATCCGTTTGGTATTAATTCGGATAAGTACCTATTATCCGAATTAATACCAAACGGATAAAACAAACAAACCACCAACAATCACAATTTAATTTCTGTTTCCAATCCCTTGAAACATTACTATCACATCATACCATATAAACCCGTTATTAAATTGAACTACCCTCCCACCCAGCACATTAAATATTAAACTAAATATCACCATATAAATTAACCAATAAGGATTACAAATTTCTACCTGTTTCATATACACCAGTCACAAAAAACAAACAAATAACCTGCTTTAAATATAACAAATAAAGCCCATTTTTTTTTTTTCAAAAATTTAAAAATATAAATATAAATAATAATAATCTTTACCTATCATAATTTTACACAAACCCCACCACACGCATATACATACATGCGAGGAAATATTTTCCAGCTGGAAAATACATATGACAAGTACACATCAACGAGACATTTCCGTCACACTTCCAATGTTTAGATTTCAACATACAAATGCGTATGTATAGATATAACACCACACGCATACATACATGTGTCATAGCCGAAACTGCCCACATATGTTTATATATGTATGAGTCCCGACGGACGACCAAGTGTGTATATGTGTCTGCATACATCGATGTTTGCGTTAGTACGATGAATGACAAAACGACGAAATTTCCCCACCACTTCCACAATAACACCAATACACGCAATCTATATAAACCCTAATTTTTAAAACATTAATCAGTTTGTCTGACGATCGCTAAAGCGTGAAACCCAGGGTCACAAACTCACATCTATCCAACCAAATATGTTAGCTCTATCTCTGATATTGAGCGCTTTCTAATAAGTACCGCGCATATAATATATAAATAATTATACATGTATATATTTGTTTATATTTATATACACTTTTCACATTTATATATATATATATATATATATAGAGAGAGAGAGCGAGAGAGAGAGAGAGAGAATGTGACAGAGAGAGATAAAGAATAGACATAGAAAGATAATATATAGACATTGATTTATAGATTGATACAAGATAATGAATAGAATCCGATAGATAATCGATAGAATTATATAGATAGACATGTAGGCAGAAAGACAATTAAATAGACAACAAAATTTGTAGATTAAAAAACAATAATGACCAGGTTTTTTTTTTCAAGAATATAATGTTTTTACATGCATGTAAGGTTTATAGTTATAGTTTCTTCTTTTACAATGATACTGTTCCTGTATAAAAGACAAGAGCTGCAAAAGTTAGAAGGTCACAGAGTAAGAGTTATATGTTCGGAAGATCACGGTAAACTCTAGACTTGAACACGGTTGGATTGTAACAATCGGGGAAATATACACTTGAGACCAAATTGCACAAAGACCGTAGGAAGATGCTCTTTGAGCGGAGCTTTCATTTCACTAGTGGAATAGCAAGGGATAGAAAGATGGTTCTCTACAATGTATGTGGTATGGCGCATCTTAGCCGTGAAGGGTAGAAGTGGTGGAACGAAGGAATATAGTTCGTTTGGACAATCCCATAGAACAGCAAAAGGCATGCGACGTTTCGTCTTCGGGAATGGGGTTGTAGGATGGAAAATATATCGCCCACAAGGACACAGAGGCCCTTTTGGACTCTATTGAGCATGGAAAATGAAGACTGCGCAGCTTCTGTATATATATATATATATATATATATATATATATATATATATATATATATATATATATATGTGTGTGTGTGTGTAAGCAAATATATGGATATAGATCCGATAGTATGAAGAAAATATAAGAAAAAATCAAACAAAAAATAATATGCAATTATGTTGTATTAATGTTAATATAAATCAATGTTTAACGTTTCGGTTTATTTTAGACCATCATCAGGACATATTCATAAAACATCGTCTTTTCATGTTGAATTTTATATGTTCTAATGTTAATTATGTTTTATGAATAGGTCCTGATGATGGTCTAAAATAGACCGAAAACGTCCGACGTTGACTTTATATTAACATTAATACAGCATAATTGCATATTAAGATTTTTGTTTGTTTTTTTCTGTATATTTTTTCATATATATATATATATATATATATATATATATATATATAATTATTTATTTAAAATATGTAAATATGTTGAATCATATTTTTAAATAAATAATTATATTTATGCTCTACTTTTCTATCGAGCACTATTTTTTTAAAATAATAACAAAAATACTAAAGAACTTTGGATTATTTACCTAACGAGTTCTTTTCCTATTTTCTATATATTTTCACACACACACACACACACACACACACATATATATATATATATATATATATATATATATATATATATATATATATATATATATATATATGAAAATAATAAGGCAGAGGATAGCAGGAGAAGACGTATTTACTGTAGCGGTACAGATCGCCGACCATATTTTCCGGTATCCTTAGCGATGGACCGTATCTAGGAGTTCCACTTGAGGTCGGTTGTGAATTTGAGTCCCAACAAACGCTGAAGGTGTCTGTGTGTGGACGTCCGTTCATGTCGATCGTTAAAAATACAGGTTCAGCTTGGTGATGATGCCACATCTTCAGTTTGGTTTTCAAAGCAGTGAACGTGACCGGGTACTTTTTTCCGCACTCAACCGAGTTGTTAAAGATACAGCACAGGAGTGATCAGCTACGAAACTCTGGTCAACTCGAGTTCTGAAGATTCACTCATATACCATCCTCATCTATATTCATATCATGATCACAGTTTAATTTAAATAAATAATTTATATAAAGTAAAAATATGGTTCCACCGAGAAAAGAGCCTTGAGCGACTTCTGTGTTGATTGCTTGGGCCTAGGGGGACTAGCCGTTAACAAGTACCTTCAGGGACCTGCCTTTTGGGAAGGTCTTGTTAAATGAGAAGACTCTCCCGCGAAAGAAGACTCTCATAGCGAAAGAGCTTGTGCAGTAAGATTCTCATAGCGACAGAGTTTGTGCAGTAACTGTTTATGCAAACAGTTTGTGAAAAGCCTATCCACTGTGTTTGACTATGTGCTTGTTATAAAATATTAGTGTATTATTATTATCATTATTATTATTATTAATAATAATTTAAAAACTTACTTGTACCTTGTTTGAGGTTCGAGAAATTGCATCCAATCTTCAGGAGACTTGATTGTTAACATGAATTTATATTCAGGATTTTCATACATTTTTTTCGGTGAAAATAAATCCAATTTCGCAATAAAGTCTTCTGAAAATGGGCATAAAAAGTGTGTAGAAAAATGAAAACATATTATTTCGTTCTTATTATTAGAGAGAGGAAGAGAGTGGTGCCAATTATAGAGTTTTCTCATGAAAGAATCGTAATTTCTATGCAAAAACCTGCTACCTATTGATTTACAATATGTATTTATTTTTAGCAGTGATTACGTACACTGGTAATACGCTTTACAAGGAGCACCACTTTGTTGGGATGAAAGATGTTATCTATTTTTAGAAGAGATAGTCTGCTTCAATTCCTGCTATCCTATTTGGTAGAATGTCATTGCAATTTTGAAAAATTGTTAGCTGCAAAAACAGAAAACGGCTCGATGCCATAAATCACAGAAACTAAAGATTGGAACTTCAGATTGAAATAATTGCCTGAGTTAAAATCATTATCAAAACTCGGAGTCACTCGAGCTTTGACGTTATTGTAAATTTAAATAGATATTATTTTAGCGTGTCATCTTTAGCGTGTTCGACTAGATTTCTCGGTTGTTTCTGAGACCCAATAGCCGCTCGAGGCACGGGCCTCCCTAATGGAGCATACATTCACTGCGACTGATGTTGGTTCAGTTTTCCATCGGCGATGATGTAATGTTAATTTTTTGTATATAAATGACAGCATAATTTGCATAACTACGACTCAATGGCAACATATGTGCCCAAACAGTAAGAAGAATATCAGAAGGAAATACGCGAATATTTTGAGTCAGACAAACGAAAATCCGTTTATTATTTATCATATTTCAACTGTGTATCTGTCTTCGGCAGTAAATCCCTCATTGTCGTTGTCCCTGACAACCCTCTCGAGTAAGTGAGTTGTCAGTAAAAATAGAGTTACCTGCACAACTGACGTTTCCGGGGCTGAGTTATACTTGGACCTGGCCCGGGTACACACACTCGAACTCCCCGCATTAAACTGACCATTTCTCACATCTGCCTGCGTGGGGTGGTAGCTAGTTATTGAATAGGATACACGAGATTAACAACTACCGATGGACAGAGAAAATACATAGGAAACCACTTATCATAATATATTTAATTTAAAAAAATGAATTGAGAAATTCATTGAGAAATCTTTTTCGTTAAAAATACGGTTTTTGGCTTTGATTTAAAAAAAAAAAACATTTTCGCAAATTTCTACATTTGACCAACCCTCAGTGTCCCTATTTAGTAAAACATTTCTTTTACTAAATTGGAACATGTCAATGTCCATAAGTGCGATTTTTAGTTACATATATATCCTAAATACATCTGGGATAAGTATTTCAGCCACACTAGATCTTTGGTAACAAAGAAAGGAATACTGAACTGTTACGTGATCTCAGTCCTTCTTTACGACAGCAAATGTTGGATGATTTCCTCAGAGATGAAGAGGAGAATCGAGGCGACAGAGATGTGGTTCTACTTAAGGATGCTAAGGATATCATGGACCGAGCGTGTGAACAGCGATGAGATTTTAGAGAGGTTGAAAACATGGTGGAGGCTTATGCATAATATCAAGAAGAGGCAGCTGAAGTTTCTAGGACACATAATGAGGAAATAGGGTCTGGAGAATCTGATACTCACGAGTCGAAAAGAGGGAAAGAGAGACAAGAGAAAACACCGCGTGAAATACTTGGCAAATTTAAGCAAGTGGATGGCAGAACGTGGTCTGGGGAAAGAAGCAGAGGGAAAGAACTTGTTGACAGCTGCAAGGGATGGAGGCTGGGGAGAGCCATGATCGCCTACGTCTGAAAGGACATGGCACATTAAAAGATAGAAGATACAATTAAATGCATTTTGATAATTAAACACTAATATCATTATTTAATATCAGTTTAAGGTGTAGAGTGAAAAATATATGTTTGATGGATTTCGAATTGTACGTCATTGCTTGGAGTATCTGATGTCCCCAACTGGTTCCGCAATTTAAGAACTGGCCGATCATGTGACTGATATCTTCTGGGATCTGTGTTTTTAGAGTGAAAAATTAAGTAATCTGATATTTTGTTCTTATAAAAAGAAACTTATCTTATTTCTAATGGTCTGAAAGAATGTTAAGCACTCCATCATTTTGAAATTAATGTCACCGTTAATTCATTGCCAAAGTTTCATCTTCCGTAGAATCCAAAGGAAAGACAAGTTAATATTGCAATGAGAAATCATCAGTTACCTCCCCTTAAAATCTAGAAGGTATAAAAAACACCCTGTTAAATCCGTCAGTAGACGAGTAGTCAGAGTAAACTGGATTAAAGATTTAAGTATAAGTTGATTCACTGGTTCTGTTTTTAATGCAATTTATTGCACTTTCAATGGAACTTTATATGCGGCCAGAACGATTTACCCATGATTCAGAAAGCGAAGCAGCAAATAAATGCTGGATACACTGGCTTGAAACTTTTACGAAGTTTATCGAAATACTACTCCTTGGGAACCCGAATCGGCTTATTTACAAGCGTGCTCTTCTATAACTATGTCTCATTCAATCAACGATATCATTGTAGACTGTAAAACATATGAAGAAGCGATAGAGAGATTAAACGCAACCTACCTGAAGCCCCAAAATGAAGTATATTTTACCTTATCTCGCCCAGCAATACAAGCATTCGACAAACTCAACCAAGACACTGCAGAATCCGTAATCACAAATATAGATCCTTCTGTTCCACTGGAGGTTGAAACTGATAGATCAGACTGCGCAAATACCGCTTCATTAAGTCAAGCTGACCGCCCTGTAGCCTTCTTTTCAAGGACTCTCTCTCTCTCTCTCTCTCTCTCTCAATTCGAACGGCGGTATACGGCGATTGAAAAAGAAGGGTACGCCATAATTGAGGGGTTAAGGAAATGGAGACATTATTTAATCGGGTGTCACTTCAGATTAGTTACAGACCAAAAATCTGCTTCAATCATGTTAAACACAAAGCCTACGAGTAAAATAAAAAATGAAAAATAGCAAGGTGGAGAATTGAACTATCTTGTTTCTCGTTCGATATTACTTATCGGCCCGGCAATTATAATCTGACAGCAGACGTCCTGTCGATAATATGCAATATCACTCCAAGTAGAAAAGAACTCCAGACAATACACGAGGAACTGTGCCACCCGGGCATAACACGGATGGTTCACATGGTAAGGAGTGGGAATTTGCCTTATTCAGTGGAGGACGTTACGAAAGTTATAAATTCCTACAAAACGTGTGCTGAGATAAAACTTACATTTTACAGACTTACGTCTTGAGTCCTAAAAAAAACAACGCGGCCATTTGAAAGACTCATTCTAGGCTTTAAAGGCCCGTTACCGTCCAGAACACGAGACCGATACATGCTAACTATTGTAGACGAATATTCGCTGGTTCCTTTTGTGTTTCCCTGTGCAGATATGACTGCAACAACCATTATACAATGCCTTTGTTCCATATTTGCGGTCTTTGGAGTACCGGCATACATACATTCAGACCGAGGAGCATCCTTCATGTCCCAGCAGCTTCGGCAATTCTTACAAGAACGCAGTGACGTTAAGTCGGGCAGCCCAGTACAACCCCCAGAGTAGCGGTCAATGCGAGAGATACAACGGCTTAATTTGGAAAACAATTCAGTTGGCTTCTACAACAAACAACGGCTCAATAAATAATTAGGAAAATCTCCTTCCAGTAGCCCTGTATGCAGTCATATCGCTATTATGTACGGCCACTAATGACAGCCCACACGAAATATTTCTACCTTTCCAACGACGGAGTTAGGATGGGACTTCGCTTCCCACTTCGCTCTCTCAAACAGGTACGGTTCTATGAGACGCCACATTTGCTATACCAAACACGAATCTCCCTGGTAGACGAGGTTGTACTAATGGAAGCAAACCCACAATACTGTCTCGTGCCACACCCAGATGGAAATCAAACTACTGTCTCTCTTAGAGATCTGGTTCCCACTGGAGATGTCACAGAACCTAAAACCACCCTAGTGAGAAGATCTGATCTCTTTGACACTGAAAACCAATCGGGAAATCACCGTGCCGGAATCACTCCCGACACATTACCCCAGGATGATGACACAGCTTCCGTTGTGCCTTAATCAGACATTTCAGAGGGATTAACATCCAAGACCCTGACAACTCCAGACGATCCTGATGAGCGATCAATGTCCCAGAAGCACGTATATCCAGAAACAGATCCGGAAGATCCACATTTAGACACAGAGCGGCCTCATCCATAAAAAAGGACAAGATACTTCCCGAACTAACGGGCTAGCTCAAAATGAGGCGTTCACAGAGAATCTTTATAGAGCATGGGCACCTAAGAGATTTTCTCCCTTATGAATAAAATACGTAAGGGAGAATGTACAAATAAATCATCATTTACCTCCCCTTAAGATCTAAGAGGTATAAAAACGCACCCTGTAAAATCCTTCAGTAAACAAGTAGTCAGAGTAAAGTGCAATAAAATTTTGGTATAAGTTTATTCACTGGTTTTGTTTTTACTGCAGGTATATCTTAGCTATAGTATTGGAAGAGTCAAGTTTTCCACTTCAAGTCTTATTCACTGAGCTCACTTCAGGGAAACGGCCAGATGGATAACCTCTTTGAAAATTCAAGGACCAACTAAAAAGCACTTAAAGCAAGTGAACTGAAGCCGAGGTCGTTTGAAATACAAGCATGAGAACGTATTAACCTGAGCGCTTTCGGCTATACCATTATAATCCAAAAAGAAAAAAATATTAGATCGCATAAGAAATTGAATAAAAAACAATTATAAGTACATTGTCTGTCGTATTTAATGAAATGTGCATGAAAGAAGGATTGCTCCCTAAATACATACACACACAGATATATATATATATATATATATATATATATATATATATATATATATATATACTAGCAGTAGAGAGCCCGGCGTTGCCTGGGATGTAACAGTAAGAGATAGATCAAGTATCGACCATCATAAAGACTGAAAATAAAATTGACAAAGATTATTGTTTAAGGTTAACGAACACGCATGTCTTAATTATTTTTTTTTATTTTTTTATGAATTGGTAAAAACCCAAACTCAAACAAAAATATTGTTTTCAATCGTTATGAGTCTACCGATTGAATAGAATTTTATTATAAACAATTGTCTTGCAAAATGGAATTTTAAAGCATTCTGAATGTAAAAATAAAGAAAAAAGTGTGCAAGACAATAAGAAACACTACCTGCCAAAAAAGTGAAGTTTTGTTGAAATCGGTTGAAAATGTAGAAAATCCGATCCCATATATAAACGAACACACACACACACACACACACACAAACAGCCTGGGTTTTATAATAAATATGAGTTATCCCTTTTTCATTCTGGCGACAGAATCGTGTTTTATCGTGTTTTCAAATTGATTTCCTGCAAAAACAATTGTGTTTTTTTTTCCATTTTTTGGTGCTGTCAGAACCACCGCAAGGTAATTTTACGCAGTCCTGTGAAGTTTTGTCGAAATCGGTTGAAAAATGTAGGAAATCCGATCCAATATATAAACGTACACACACACACACACATACAATCTAATGTTTTATAATAAATAATATATATATATATATATATATATATATATATATATATATATATATATATATATATATATATAACAACTCGTTCATGTTGGAGACCAACACATTTTTAATATAGCATGCGTGTGTATATAATACTGAAAAAAAGTCCCTTTCATTTCAAAAGATAATATATGGGTACGTGGCTGAGTGGTTAGAAGATTCGCATTCTGAGAACAGGGTTCGAATCTCACCATGATCGATTTGTCAGGAGGGATACTTCTTGATGTTATCGAATTGGAAGGGTCGATGCGAGCGTGCGGCATTTGGAAAGCGGCTGAAAACCATACCACAGGTTGACCCCAGCCTTGTTATTGAAATTAGGTAGACGGAACCCTTGGTCGATAGCTGTGCTACACGAAGTTACAAGTCTTCGTGTCCGAGGGCTTGATAGTGCTGGCCTTGTTCCAATTGATCATCCCGCTAGATAATATGTTATTTCCCCAAAACTGTAAGTAAGGTTTGCACAGCATAGTTGCAGCATAAACCATAGGTGGGCTCTGTGGGTGTTGAATAAAGACAAATACGCCTGAGCAAGCATCTGCAGTAGGGATTAGCTAGCCACCCTTTTAGACGCGTATCCTCGAATACGTGTAACCAGCTATGCATAATATGTAAGTAAATACATAAGCAAATAACGCAGTAATATGCAAGTAAATACATAAGCAAATATACCAGTATATAAATTGTGATGTGCCTTACGTTATCGTGTATGTAGACAGATAGAGAAAGAAAGATGCAAAAAGCTCTTAAAGAAACAATATTTCATTTACAATAAATTGTAATATATATATATATATATAAATCATATATATATATATATATATATATATATATATATATATGAACTATTCTCAGATATATGAGTGGAATGAAATATTTTCCTTTTGTTTTTCGTCAATTAACGTGTCGTTTGTCTTCATTTCGCCAACAGGTATTTATGCAAGATTTTGCGCTAAGAAATTAAAGGATTTTACCAAAAGAAAATCTTTATGGAATACATATGCTTTAGGCGAGGAAAAAAGAATTACATAATGCCACGTATTTGTTTCTCTGGATATATCAAGTTCTGCACAATCCTCCACTTTAACAGAGACATACACAAAAGCTGATATATATATATATATATATATATATATATATATATATATATATATATATATATATATATATATATACATATATATATATATTTAGCGTGTAATATGTACACATTTCTCTCCCATCTCTGTCTCTATCTCTATCTCTCTCTTTCTCTCTCTCTCTCTCTCTATATATATATATATATATATATATATATATATATATATATGCTAGAGTAAAGTTTTAAGGTATCTTATATTTGTGTTAAAGGGCTCATGGAGAGAGCGTATATAATTATAAAAGTGAACATTAAAGTTAACACCCAGACACAATAATATGTTTCATGGTAAATGATGGCCTGACACGTTTCACATGAAAACAGAGAGTCACATCTGCCTGTTGACTTCAATGTGTCTAATAATCATGTTAAAATGCTATTGAATACATTTTACTTCATATATATATATATATATATATATATATATATATATATATATATATATATATATATATATATATATAAAGAGAGAGAGATGTAGTGTGTTAATTTGGTTTATCAGTGGTTTCCTCATGAGGAGACATTTAAGGCATGACAGAGATGTAATGGTAATAGAAGAAATAATATGGAAAATGTAAAGTAAAGATATTGACTATATATATATATATATATATATATATATATATATATATATATATATATATATATAAATATGACCACCACTCACACACACACACATATATATATATATATATAATAGTATAGTTTAAGTGTAAAATTTGTCAATATAAGGGATAGAGCATATGTAAGTATAAATGGACACTAAAGCCAACAACAACTAAAAGTTTTTAACAGACAGAGTGCACTCACTGTTGAACTCAGTTTCTGGTTTTATATATATATATATATATATATATATATATATATATATATATATATATGACTATTTTAATCCCTAACCACCGAATATATACGTTAATGAATTTTATGTAAAATTCTGATTAGTATTTGTATGCTCTGTTTGCTCTCTCTCTCTCTCCCTTTCTCTATATTTATTTTATATATATATATATATATATATATATATATATATATAATAGGAAACAGTAAGATATATAATCCGGTATTCTTATAGATATTTTTTTTTTTACAAAATAGTGCTCAATTTAAATTTATATATATATATATATATATATCTATCTATATATATATATATATATATATATATATATATATATATAATGTATGTATGTACGTGTATGCTTGAATAATGATATATTTAAATATCAAGAAAATTTTGGGATAAATATGTATGACAACAGGGTAAAGGTTCATTGGCCTAGTTTTGTTTACGTTAATGTGACTACAGGTGTACGAATGAAAGATGCAATGAATTTTATATTTAACATATATATATATATATATATATATATATACAGAGTGAGAGGGAGAGAGAGGGAGAAAAGAAATAGTAATTGAGTGAGGGTTTTGCCAGTCAGTTTTAATCTTAACTAGTAAAAAGGTATTTCAAATAATTTACAAAAATAAAGGCAGATTAAATATTATATTAGGCTATCATAATTTCATAGCCCAAGCGATGTGGTTTGCTTTCGCTCCGATATATTTGTGGAGGTATTTTCCCATCAATCCCGCCATATCTACCTTGGTTCTCTACACGTGACTGGCAACTGGCCTAGGTGAAGGACAACACAAATTCAGTCCCACTATGTCTTTAGATTAGCAACTCTGCATGTAACAACAGAAGCCACACCTAGCGCGGTGAGTCTATAGTACTATACACCTTAGTATAAAGCCTATTTATTATTTAAACATCGCCAGATCCCTGATTTAACGCCGAGTGTTTAGCCAGTTAATAGACTTCACGTCTTGTTGATTTCAGAAGGTCTTCGCTATCACAACGCTTAAAATATGGTAGCATGCCAATAGCAGGTTCTTTTATATTTCGCTTGTGATACAGGACAGAGATCGTCGAGTTAAATTCCTGAAATTGTCTTTTTTAATGTTCCACCAGAGTTGTCCATTGTCTTTCAAGAAATTCTTTAAAATTCGATGCTACCTATCGAACGTTTTTCAATTTCCAACTTTTGTGAGCTCAGAAGTTATTAAACGTTACTCTCTATCTGTCAAATCGACTTTGCTACACATTTTATAGCTTAAAATTTGGAAAAATGGCTTTTAAGATTTTGAAATTATTGACAGTTTCATACAAATGGATGCCTCGAAGAAACGAGATGTAAATACTTTTATCAATCAGTAAATAAATCCTAAGATTCAAATAAACATTTATTGTCTATAATGTAGTTAAACAATTTGACATGCACTGTAGGTACACATACATACACACACACAGAAAGATTCTGTCCTGGGGACTTTAGATTTTTTTTTTTTTTACCATTCCAAAATACCAAGCATCCCTCGTTTGTGCGCATGTTTAGTCACAACAACATAAAAAAAAATAGTCTGATGAATTTCTTAAGGAGGAACCGAATCGGAAATAAACTAGCAGCTTGAGAAATGTATTTTCCTGCAGAAGTGTTTTAAGAGAAATCCTACTTATTATGAAACACAGATTGTGTGTGTGTGTGTGTGTGTGTGTGTGTGTGTGTGTGTGTGTACGTTTATATATTGGATCGGATTTCTTATATTTTTAAACCGATTTCAACAAAACCTCACAGTACTATGTAAAATTACCTTGCGATGGTTCTGACAGCGCTAAAAATTGGAAAAAACACAATTGTTTTTGCACGAAATCAATTTGAAAAACACAATTAAGAGGAATCACGAGAATGAAAGGGGGACAACTCATATCGACTTATACTCATTATAAAACCCAGGTTGTTTGTGTGTGTGTGTGTGTGTGTGTGTGTGTTCGTGTGTGTGTTCGTTTATATATGGGATCGGATTTCCTACATTTTTTTTGGCAGGTTGTGTTTCTTATTGTCTTGCACATTTTTTTTCTTTTATTTTTACATTCAGAATGCTTTAAAAATTCCATTTACAAGACAATTGTTTATAATAAAATTCTATTCAATCGGTAGACTCATCATAACGATTGAAAACAATGTTTTTGTTTGAGTTTGGGTTTGACCAATTCGTAAAAAAAAAAAAAAAAAAAATAAAACAGTTAAGACGTAAGTGTCCGTCAACCTTAAACAATAATCTTTGTCAATTTTATTTTTCAGTCTTTATGATGGTCGATACTTGATCTATCTCTTACTGTTACATCCCCGGGCAATTTCGGGCTCTACTACTAGTATTTTATAAAATGTAAATATACAGCGGTATTCTCAGTCAATGAATTCAGAATATTTCCTCATAAGGAAACGGTTAAATTTACCATTGTCATTAACATTGTCCCTCACATAGTTTGATGTATGTGTCAACACACATACATATACATAAATAGGGAGAGAGAGTGTGTGTATGGGTGTGCGTGTGTCTGATAAAGAGAAAGGAATCAAAGCTACAGCGGGACTGGCAGTTTCATGCTTTTACCGACTCTCAAAGTACGCGTAACTACACCTGTGCCTTGTCTCTATATAAACCACAGTGGGATTAAACATGTTGCTGATGGCGGAAAGAATCTTTTTTCCAGCTTGGGCTATATGTAATATTTCATTAATATTATTTTCTATTTCTTTACTTATAAATAATGACGTGTAGTTTTCCTATTTGTCTATATCTCTGAGATGACGTATTCTGATTACTTAAATGATTTATATTATTCGGACTTTTATCCTCATTTTCATTGCCCTGTTCACAATTTTTCGGCCATTGTACACTCCGTCATTCTTCAGCTGACTGGAATTTCGAACGGAACCCTTTATTTCGTTCACCCGTATAGGTTTTGTCCAGTTCTACGTGCCATGCCTCTTCCTGGTGTCTCAGTTATTTGCCTTTAACTCAATTCTCCAAGTTTTCTGGTTCACCACTGCTGTAGCCTGCTACTGAACTAACAAATCTATAGATCTAGTCACTAAAAATAACCAACGCCTTTATCTACTGGGCCATGTGTCATGAAAGGGTTGGTTTGGTCCAATGACTAGATGCAAAGAGTTATGAGTGACATACCTGGCTTCCCTTACATGGCATGTAATAACTAACACAAGAAATACATGGCAGAAACCTCAAGGTATCTAAATAAAAGGTTACATGAACACAAAAGGGAACTTTTACCAAATAATACGTCAAATGCGTTTGTTGCCCACCGTAACGAAACTGACCATAATTTTTACATACAAAATGCTATCTGGTTCATGAATAAATAATTCACTAAACCGTTAATATTTAAAGATAGTCTTAATTGCAAGGTCATCCTGAGTGTAAACGCCACCGAATCTTACAACATGTCACAATTCGTGGCAGATTTTCTAATATCACAGTGTGGAATAACCACGTAAAAATTGAAAAAAAGCCTAGGAAACCTCGGTCGTGTGTATGTGTATTCCTACCAAAATAATAAATTTATTCTGATGAAGTCTTGAAGGGCGAAACGCGTCAGAAGTAAACTTGTTCTACTTTTGTCATACAATTTCCCAATATATATATATATATATATATATATATATATATATATATATATATATATATATATATATAGTTAAAAGGTTATAATTTTCCCAACAAGAGAAAAATGTATATTTAAAAGAAATGAGAGAATCCGCAAATGTTTTTGGTTATAACGTGGATTTGTTTTAGTATATAGATATATGAATATAATTTTTCATATTTTAGCAGAAACATGAATAATAAAATATAATATATATACTAAAACAAATCCATATTATAAACAAAAAAACGTTTGTGATTTCTCTCTTATATATATATATATATATATATATATATATATAGTTTAGTTAACAAAATGTGTGCACACGCGCATGCTTGTTCGCATATACACGCAAACATAGACGCGCATGCGCATATCCACACAAACATACACAGGCAAACAAAGAAATGACTGCACACCAGCTTTCCCACATATATGTTTCAATATTTGGACTTGAATTTAATTGAACTCTCCATTGACTTTCTCGACCTATGTTCTTTATAATGTCTCCAGGTGTGGTTCCATTCATATAATGTTTGACACCACCCGCCATGTTGTCATATTAAATTATTAGCATTCTACTCCAATATTCAAGACACGCTTTCTATACAGACGTTGAATAATGTAAAACGGATTCAGAAATAGTTTTGATTAGAGCTTTTCACTCTATTGAATTGAAGACCGTCGATTCGTTATGAGGATAGGATCATCCGTCTTGTTGATACACCAAATGCAAAAAGTTCGTTTCACTTTGCTATTTAAACATCAGACGCTATTTATTGTCTTGTTTGCATTGTTTATTAATGCACTCACTAAAAAAAAGGAAAATGTTACTACGATCAACATCTCGCTAGACGAACGTATACCTCTATAAACATTTGACCAATGATAAAAACTATCACAACAAATAGATAAACAACCAAAGATATCGAAAAAAAAAAGAAATATAAACTTTTACTAAAATACCCACTGTAATTGGAGTCTTTCGTGTAATTATGCGTGGCCAGGATGATTGTCAATTTTCTTGTTTCTACTTGATCCTATAGAGCGATGCAATTGCTATAGGTATAATAATAATTGTAAGGTGGTGTGTTTTTCAATATTACTATCAAGATCTTCATTAAATGCTATATTTTAATCCCGTAGCAGCGTCATATCTATGAGAAAGTGTTTCTTGTTTTTTAATCTTCAGTCACGATGTTTCGTCTTTATATATATATATATATATATATATATATATATATATATATATTTATATAGAGTAACATCTTCGAAAGAATAGTGATTTCTTGGCGTTTGATGAGTAGCTCAGGATAATTTCAGCACGTGGCGTAATATTGGAATAACATCCAATGGCTTACGGCTATATCACGTTGAAACATCGGTTCCTATATAATCAACGAAGTTAAACCATATGAAGCCTGGTCACTACCTAGATGGTAACCACCTGGGGATATCAGGGACAATAAGTTTGGATGTGCAAATGGTGTAACGGATGACGTCTCGGAATTGGAAATCGGAGAGATGAGTTTAATCATTTCATGCCAAATAAGGCAATAAACGCTGCTAAGACACAAAGATTCTTGAGTGATATTCGTTTGAACAAACCAAGAACGAGATCGAATAAAAGGTAAAATCTGTTGGAATCGTATGCGAAAAAGACGTGTTTCCGAGATGCCAAATCACGGATATCTTGTCAAAGCAGCTTGGTCGTGTTTGTCCAACTTGAGTACGGCTAAAATCAATTGCAGACGTTCCGCGATGAAGAAGAAAAAATCAAATGAAGACCATTAAGACATACATTGCAAGTTTTATATTTATTTGCGGTAAAAAAAAAAAAAAAAACATATTATTTAGTTAAGAGCTGTTTAAAATTCTCACTAAAGAAATGGCTTTATGATTAAAAACCATCCCTTCATTCAAATCAGAAAAAATTCTAGATTAAAGTCTGAACAGCTTCACAAGTTTTCTACGCCTTGTCTTTTATGTCCGATAAGGTTTGATACTTTTTTTTTTATTTTTAAATCGATCCCGGCCTTTTATTGAAGACGCGAAAATATACCGACATAATTGTTTATACTGCTACCGCTTCTCTTCTTCTTCTTCTTCTTAGTAGTAGTAGTAGTAGCAATTTTGTTGCTGTTGTTGGTTTTTTAGTATTGTTGTGGTATTTGCTTTTCCTGTAATAATAATAATAATAATAATAATAATAGATCGAATGTAGTTTTATACACCAAAACACCCAAGTGCCGACTGCGAGAGTGACTCCATTCAAGTGGTTTGTAAACTTAGATTGAAACAACGGAAATTGAAGAGGACCACGTAATCACGTACATTTCAATACGACAGACTCCTAAATGACGAGGATGTGAAGGAGAAATATATGGACAGTGTTAAAAGTAGACACAATAAATGAGAATGGAAAATCGAAGTTTCACACAATAAAGGAAGCTTTAGTATCATCAGCAATGGATAACATTCCAAAGATGAATAGATAAATACAAAAGAATAGATGAGACTCTAGACATAATGAAAAGGAAACAAAAAAAATTGTCAAGTTACGACACAGAATATAGAACTTTGTATCGAAATTAAAAACAAATAGAGGCTGGCTATAAAGGAATGGATCAACAAAAATGTGTAGAAATAAAAAGCGTGAATATCACATATAAAAGAGATACGCTTAATAAAAATAAGAGATTTAGAAGGAAAATATACATGATCGCCAGCATAAAAAACCAAAGGAGAGGAGACTGATATTAGAGAAGGGAAAATACTTCAGAAATAGAAAGAATACATTGGAAAACACTTCCACGACGAAAGTGGACAACCGGCAATTTACATAAATATTGGGGGACCAGAAATATTAAAATCTGAAGTAGAATCATCACTGGCCAAATTGGACAGAAACCAAACAACAGAATTAGATGGAATTGTAAACTTGGCAGCCTTAGATGATTTCGGTATTGACACTATTACAGGCATAATAAATGAAATATATAACAGTGGTGACATACCAAAATACCGATGCATAGATGCATATTCATAGCACTGCCTAAAAAGCCTGGTGCAAAAAAAATGTGAACTCCATCGGACAACCCGCTTAAGACTTATAACAAAAATCATCATCCGAATTCTGATGAATATAGCTGCAAAACCAGACCTGAAATTAGACAAGAACTTTGCCGGTTCTTTGATGACAGTGGAACCAGGAATGCGATATTTATGCTTGGAATGTGTTATAAGACAGTTTTGTACTGAACATTTGCGCCCCGGATAATTGCGTTCCAGCCAATTGCGTACCTGGATATTTGCGTCCTTAGATAAATGCGTTTCTTGATAATTGCGTACCTCTGATTATTTTTTGAAGATTTTAAAGGCAGTTACCATAAATTTTGAAAAAAAAAAAAAAAAAACGCATCTGAAGTTTCTGGGACGCATAATGAACAAGGAGGGCCAGGAGAATTTGATACTCGCAAATCGAATAGATGGAAAGAGAGACAAGGAAAAACACCGCGTGATATATCTGGCGGGTTTAAGCAAGTGGATGATAGAACGTGGTCTGGGGGAGAAAGCAGAGGAAAGAAACTTGATGAAAGCTGCAAGGGATAGAGGGAAGTGAAGAGCCATTTTCATCTACATCCTGAAATTACATGGCACATAAAAAAAGTGATCATGCATTTTTCAAAATGCAATAAAATTAATAAAATACAAAAAAAAAGGTTTACTTTTGTTTAAAATGCAATGACAGATTAACAGTACTTTAAAATGTATTTCAAAAATTTTAAATTATCTTAGTTTCACAAATAAATCAAAAGTTATGAATGTTGTGAGCTATTCCTTTGAACAATAGTTTTTTCAGGAGTATACTTATTTAATAACGCTGTAATTTTCCTCGTCCGCAACTATTTTCCAGAGGTGTTTGATTTTCGGAACATAGACATGGGTTCTAAAAAATAATATAATCTATAAAATCCAGAATCTATCAGATGTTTGTGGTAAGTACGACTGGAAAGGTTACTAGTTTAATTTTTTTTTGCTTTAAAAAAATTTTTTTCTTTTATTCATGGCAACGAAATTTTTGCTTGTTTAGAGTAATTAAAGGAATTGGTCTGTAAATTTCTATATTAAAACACCCTTTAATTTTTTCTTTCAAAATTTTTGTTAACTAACTTTTTGCTTGTTTAGAATAGTTAAAACGTAGTGTGCAGTTAGCAACACTTAAGAAAAGAATGTATGGTAACTTCAAAAATTATCAGAGGTACGCAATTATTCTGGAACTCATTTGTCTAGGGACTCAAATGTCCCGTACGCAACTCTCCGTGCACCGTAAGCTTAACATATTTGGAAAAGATATTAGAATTATCTAGAGTATATACTGGAGCAAACCATCTGCATCCGAGAAGAAAACGAGTTTAATGAGATAAGTACACAGGTAAAATCTTTAAGAAATATTCATTCGTCGTTCAAATACATATTTGTGGTTCAGGGCACCTCGAGGTGGTTTAATGGTTAGCAAGATTTTCTCGCTAGAACAATTACGACGGAGTAGTGAGTTCAATACTCAGTGGGTGCCTCTTACTTTCGGCCTTGTGCCACATCAAAGCTACGCTTAAAAAAAATTCTTGCACAGGGCTCCGTCCCTGTGCTGGTGGTATCACGGCTACGAATAAGTTGTACCGGCTTTGGCCTGGACCAGCTATGAAAAGCCAAGATCAGCTATGACTAGCTTAGACAGAGCTCTGACCAACTTGGACAAGCTATGAACAGCTAAGACCAGCTTAGACCAGCGGCCCGAGTGAAAACAATTGGGTCCCCACGCTGAAAACTGACTTTGTGTCACAACCTGACTCAGTGTGAGGTCCGGTAAATATCCATATTTGTGGTTCAAATACTGTTTCGTGGTTCAAATACGTATCTGTTTGAAAAATAAGTATTCTTCTTTCAAATAAAACTTTGTGGTTGAAATGAGACTTCTTCGTTCAAATACGTATTCTTTATACAAATAAGTATTCTTCGTTCAAATAAAACTCTGTGGTTGAAATGACACTTCTTAGTTCAAATACGTATTCTTTATACAAATAAGTATTCTTCGTTCGAATAAAACTCTGTGGTTGAAATGACACTTCTTAGTTCAAATACGTAATCTTTATACAAATAAGTATTCTTCGTTCAAATAAAACTCTGTGGTTGAAATGACACTTCTTAGTTCAAATACGTATTCTTTATACAAATAAGTATTCTTCGTTCAAATAAAACTCTGTGGTTGAAATGACACTTCTTAGTTCAAATACGTATTCTTTATACAAATAAGTATTCTTCGTTCAAATAAAACTCTGTGGTTGAAATGACACTTCTTTGTTCAAATACGTATTCTTTATACAAATAAATATTCTTCGTTCAAATAAAACTCTGTGGTTGAAATAAACACTACTTAGTTCAAATACGTATTCTTTATACAAATAAGTATTCTTCGTTCAAATAAATCTCTGTGGTTGAAATGACACTTCTTCGTTCAAATACGTATTCTTTATACAAATAAGTATTCTTCGTTCAAATAAAACTCTGTGGTTGAAATGACACTTCTTAGTTCAAATATGTATTCTTTATACAAATAAGTATTCTTCGTTCAAATAAAACTCTGTGGTTGAAATGACACTTCTTCGTTCAAATACGTATTCTTTATACAAATAAGTATGCTTCGTTCAAATAAAACTCTGTGGTTGAAATGACACTTCTTAGTTCAAATACGTATTCTTTATACAAATAAGTATTCTTCGTTCAAATAAAACTCTGTGGTTGAAATGACACTTCTTAGTTCAAATACGTATTCTTTATACAAATAAGTATTCTTCGTTCAAATAAAACTCTGTGGTTGAAATGACACTTTAAAATACGTATTCTTTATACAAATAAATATTCTTCGTTCAAATAAAACTCTGTGGTTGAAATAAACACTTCTTTTCAAATACGTATTCTTTATACAAATAAGTATTCTTCGTTCAAATAAATCTCTGTGGTTGAAATGACACTTCTTCGTTCAAATACGTATTCTTTATACAAATAAGTATTCTTCGTTCAAATAAAACTCTGTGGTTGAAATGACACTTCTTAGTTCAAATATGTATTCTTTATACAAATAAGTATTCTTCGTTCAAATAAAACTCTGTGGTTGAAATGACACTTCTTAGTTCAAATACGTATTCTTTATACAAATAAGTATTCTTCGTTCAAATAAAACTCTGTGGTTGAAATGACACTTCTTACGTATTCTTTATAAAATAAGTATTCTTCGTTCAAATAAAACTCTGTGGTTGAAATGAAGTTCAAATACGTATTCTTTATACAAATAAGTATGCTTCGTTCAAATAAAACTCTGTGGTTGAAATGACACTTCTTAGTTCAAATACGTATTCTTTATACAAATAAGTATTCTTAGTTCAAATAAAACTCTGTGGTTGAAATGACACTTCTTAGTTCAAATACGTATTCTTTATACAAATAAGTATTCTTCGTTCAAATAAAACTCTGTGGTTGAAATGACACTTCTTCGTTCAAATACGTATTCTTTATACAAATAAGTATTCTTCGTTCAAATAAAACTCTGTGGTTGAAATGACACTTCTTCGTTCAAATATGTATTCTTTATACAAATAAGTATTCTTCGTTCAAATAAAACTCTGTGGTTGAAATGACACTTCTTAGTTCAAATACGTATTCTTTATACAAATAAGTATTCTTCGATCAAATAAAACTCTGTGGTTGAAATGACACTTCTTAGTTCAAATACGTATTCTTTATACAAATAAGTATTCTTCGATCAAATAAAACTCTGTGGTTGAAATGACACTTCTTAGTTCAAATACGTATTCTTTATACAAATAAGTATTCTTCGTTCAAATAAATCTCTGTGGTTGAAATGACACTTCTTAGTTCAAATACGTATTCTTTATACAAATAAGTATTCTTCGTTCAAATAAATCTCTGTGGTTGAAATAAACACTTCTTAGTTCAAATACGTATTCTTTATACAAATAAGTATTCTTCGTTCAAATAAAACTCTGTGGTTGATATGAGACTTCTTAGTTCAAATACTTATTCTTTATACAAATAAGTATTCTTCGATCAAATAAAACTCTGTGGTTGAAATGACACTTCTTCGTTCAAATACGTATTCTTTATACAAATAAGTATTCTTCGTTCAAATAAATCTCTGTGGTTGAAATGACACTTCTTAGTTCAAATACGTATTTGTTTTACAAATAAGTATTCTTCTTTCAAATAAAACTTTATGGTTGAAATGAGTCTTTTCGGTCAAATACGTACTCGTTATACAAATAAGCATTCTTCGTTCAAATAAAACTTTATGGTTGATATGAGACTTCTTCGTTCAAATACGTATTTCTTTTAGAAATATGTATTCGGCGTTCAAATACGTGTTTGTTGTTCCAATATGTATTCGTCGCTCAAATATTTACTCGTCATTAAAAACGCATTCGTTCTTAAAATACGAATTCTTCGCTCAAACACGCTGTAATGACGAAATTACGCAGTTGTAGGCTAAGAAAACAAGGTTCACGTATCGTATCCTGTTATAGTCCCAGTTAAAAAAACAGCTCTCTTAAAGAGGAGAGTAAAAAAACAAGTGGAGACCACTCTTGATTATTTATAACAATGAGTTCAGTAAATATACAAAAATAGAATGATGTGTAAGAAAATGGTGTGTCTTATTACTGGACGTATTCAACCTATAGAATGAGGCGTTTCTGAAAGAATTATAAGTCCGACAATAATTTTATTATCCGCCACAATGTTAAAAATGCAGATCATATAGTGTTGATTGCAGACATAGAAAATAAACTAGTTGAAATTCTATAGAAGTTAGTGAAGGAAAGCGACACGAAATGATTTAATATCAATGGAAAGAAGAAGGAGTGCATGGTTTTTATGAAAAGTAAATTTGACTGTTTATTGGAATAGAGAAAAATACCGCCTAAATGCTAAGCAAAGTAATAAGAAAAAGGAAATGTTTGTTGGAACCAAAGAAAAGCGCTCTGAACTGGTATGTAATATAAAATGGGCTGTTATTAGTTTTTAGCCACTCTTGATTACAGCAATTTTGACTTGTTTAATAACGTCTCTTCCTTTTTTTAGACAATACCGTGTTACCGTGTTAGTATGAAGCTACTCTCATCCATGAAGAATAGTTGACTTATATCTTGCAATAACAGTTTCTGGAAGTAAGGAAATTAGAGAATTTCAACAAGGGCAAACAATAGGAACGCATCAGTGTAGCAATTCAAAGTAGGTTTTTTCTAGGTTAATCATCAAACAGTTAATAATTTCGTCAAGAAATTTAATGAAGAATGCCATTGTCGTGTGGAACAACGTTCCGGAAGACCAACTATCGTGTCTAAACGAATGAAAAGGTCACTGAATTGGGAGGCCATCAGAAACCGTCTTCAGAGCATCAAAGATGTCGCGAACAGCATAGAAATGTCACCATATGCGTAGAGAAAGTCTCTGAAAGAGCTAGGCTATCAAAGAAGAGTTGCACGATAGAAGCCCCTGAATTCAGAGGTTAACAGGAACCTTCCTATGGACTGGGCGAAAGAACTCGAGAGCAAAGTTTATGAATTTTGGCAGTCTGTAATTTGGTCAGAGGAAAGTAAAAAGAATGACTAACATTTTTAAGAAGATGGAGCGCCATTTCATAAGAGCAAAGTAACAAAAGTCAGGAAGGAATCGCAAGGAATCAAGTAACTGCCATAGGGAACACATAATCCTGAAAACTATCCAATAGACACGTTTGGGAGCACCTTGAGCGAAGACATGCAGAGCGTGCAACCAAAAGCACGTCAGTGGCAACCCTTAAAGAAATATTGCTAAAGGAGTGGCAAAATAAGGCCCGGAAGATTGTTAATAACTTGATCAAATCTATGAAAAATCGAATACAAGCACTGAAACTAGCAAATGAAGGACTAGTCTATACTAGTTCCAAATACTGTTTGTTTAGGTTGAATAGGGATTCCGTTAATAAATTTTAAAATTGGATGTATTTTATTTCTCCTGGCTAAAATCTTTTCTTAGACCACTGTAATTCCTCCTACATAGCTGTGAATCCTCACAGATGAAGAAAAGAACTGAAACAACAGAAATGTAATTCTACAAAAGGATGTTGAGAATAACATGAAGTGAATTTAGGAGCAACTATGAAATTATAGAGAAACAAAAAGTTGACATATACTTAACATACAGAAGAGACAATTTCTATGGCAAATAATGAGAAAAGAGCATTCGTAAAATCTGATACTTACGGGAAGATTGAAGGCAAGAAATACAAAGGAAAAATATATAACCTTCATATCGATTTTCACTAAATGGATGGTAGTGCAAGGTTTAGGCGAGATAACGAAAAGACAATATTTAAAAAGAACTAAAATAGACAGGGAATTGTGGAGAACCATGATCATCACTATCTGGAAGAAACATTGATTATAGGAGCAGAGGAAGAAGAACGACAACTGTAATAATAATAATAATAATAATAATAATAATAATGAGAAGAAGAAGAAGAAGAAGAAGAAGAAGCACAACAACAACAAAAAAAACGAAGGCAGTTTGAATGCAAGAAATACAGAGGAAAAAATATAACCTACCTATCGAGCTTCTCTAAATGGATTGCTGAACAGTTTTTAGGAGAGATAACTGAAAGAAAAATATTTCATAAGAATTAAAAAGGAAAGGAAATTGGGGAGGGCCATGATCGTGACTGTCTAGAAGGGACATTGCATATAGAAGCGGAAGAAGAAAAATAACGACAACTGTAATAATAATATTAATGATAACAATAACAATAAAAAGAAAAAGGAGAAGAGAAAAAAGAAAACGAAGAAAAAGGCGACCCAACAACAGAAGCAGCAACAAAATTTACCATATTAATAATAATAATAATAATAATAATAATAATAATACGTAAAAGAGCAATAATAATAATATTAATAAGAAGAAGAAGATGAGGTGGAGGAATAATAATAATAATAAGAAGAAGAAGAAGAACAAGAAGAAGAAGAAGAACTGAAGGGACAAAGAGCATAGAAGAAGGAGAAGAAGAAGAAGGAGAAGAAGAAGAAGAAGGAGGAGAAGAAGAAGAAGGAAGAAGAAGAAGAAGAAGAAGAAGAAGAAGAAGAAGAAGAAGAATATGCAACCACAACCACAAAACAACAGTAACTAATAATAATGTTGTATATATCTATGGTCTTCAGTAGGGGTCCTGTACCTTATTTCTTTATGAAGAGATAAGATGATATCTATTATGTGAACTTGTATTTGCTTTTGGAATCCTCTTCCTCTGCCACCTGGGTTTAGAGTTCTGATGTTCTTAGTTAAAAAAATATTTCAGAGGTTGTCGTGACATCGACATTCGACAAGTGCAAGGAATTTCTCTTTCGTTCTTCATTGAGTCATAACGTTTTCTTTCTTTTTTTTCTTGAAATCCTATAATGGATTCTTTTGAAAATAACTTAAGAAAAAAATTAGTTAAAAAGAATTCATGTTATTTTTACTATTTATTTGGGGATTAACTTGAAAGTTAAATTCTCTTTTTTTTTTAAAGAAAACAATTGAAATAAAAACTGTTCAATTAAAAAAAAACTGTAGTTTTTAGGGAAACGAAACAAAACGAAGTCGTTTTCTTCTTTAAAAGCAAACAAAATCTCCAAGGAAAGGAAATAGTCATGAATCACTTCCGTTCGACAGCCATTTTGGTTTGTAATTTAAAATAAAAGTTTTTTTTTAACGTCACATTATCAGTTTCCTGAAGCCACGTAAATACTTTATTAACTACACTTACGTATTTATCCGTGCTTTTTCGCTATTGGATATTACTTTTATTTTTACTGAACACTTTGCAAATCCAGTTTATTTCCGTAAAAACTAAAATAAATATTATGTCATGGTATTTAAAATGAAGTTTGAGCAAATGAAATTAGCCCAAAATAATAAAAAATATAGTTCCGAGATTCTTGAATTTAAATCAATAATATATGACATTAGATTGTTAATTTCTATTTCATTCGTAGAAGCAGATATCTACCATCATCCCAGGTATTATTAGGTAAAAAGTTAGCCAATAAAGGTAAGGAAATTTATAATTTAACATGAACACTGGAAAACAATCCATATATCCCAGAAAATCTTTAATAGTTAATAGTCAGCACTGAAATACGTATAACTATTGTAATCCTGCTAGCATTTCCTGTTTCTTTTGAATAAAACATGGATGAAACATATCTGAAGCTTAATATCCGTTCGTTATCAACTAATCCCTTTCCCAAAAAACTGTAGGAATTATTTATACGGCACAAGTGTTTATTTATCAACTTTATTATTAAAAAAATTAAAATTACATTCTATTCAATTATAAAAAAGTTTTCGTCTTTAAAAATATAAAATTACATTTTATTCAAATATACTGAATATTATTCTTTAAAATTAAAATACAATTATATTTTATTCAATTATAATCAACTTTATCTTTTTTTTTAATATGTTTTAATTATTTCATCCCAAGCAAGGAAAAAGAGGATTATTAAACAATGGATTATTGAATGTTAGAGAATATGAGAAGAAAAAAAACTACTATTTAGGAGAGAGACCAACAAAAGAACAAGAATTAAAACGACAGAAGATACAGATTCAAATTATTTTGTCATGTCAACGAACACTCGTTGCTACTTTTGTGATTCGAACGAATACTCGTTGTCACTTTCGTAATTCTCGTTGTAGTAGTGACTTTGTAATCGCAAATACAACTATAGTACGCCATTGAACAATACTTGTATCAGGCGCCTTCGAATATCACTCGCACTAATAGTACTTTCTCAAAAATACTCGCTCGAATAGTAATCCGTATAGTGATTTGAATAGAGAAATAGTATAGCGAATAAAATAGAGAATTGCGGTCCGTATATTAATAGAGGATAGAACAGAAATGAAGATCCGAATAGTAAATAGACTAGAAATGAAATCCTTAACCGTCTATGGTCAATTGGTCTACTTAATTCAATAATGGGATCGCCTGTGTCTGCTCACTGGCGATCTATGTTCAAACCCAAGTGTCGGCAGCGACATTTCATTCCTATATAACACATCACATTTTAATTTTTGAAGATCAAAGGTAACTGGGAGACACGAAGCTGGAGGAGATTATAAAAAAAACCTAGAAGTATATGGTAGAGTAGATCTTACCCTGAAATCTAGCCATTACAACTGTAAAATGACGAGACCATACTACCAGTCTAGTACCATGATAAAGGCACAGGAGAGCTACGATACGGTGGTTTACATTCACAAATAAAACACATTTACATTTAATTCAATTATTGGTCATTCGATGTTTGTCAACGAAAAGTCAGTCGTTCGACCCTTTTTAGTAAGATTATTGAATACGGCACAAGTGTTTATGTATCAACTTTATTATTAAAAGAATTAAAATTACATTCTATTCAATTATAATAAAGTTTCGTCTTTGAAAATATGAAAAAAAATTACATTTTATTCAAATATATTGAATATTATTCTTCAAAATTAAAATACAATTATATTTTATTCAATTATAGTCAACTTTATCTTTTTTTAATATGTTTTAATTATTTCATCCCAAGCAAGGAAAAAAAAGGATTATTAACCAATGGATTACTGAATGTTAGAGAATAAGAGAAAAAAAAAACTACTATTTAGGAGTATTTCAGGGTAAGATCTATGCTAACATGTACTTCTAGCTTTTTTAAAAATCTCCTCCAGCTTCTCTTTTTAGCAAGATTGTTGAATACGGTTTTCCTATCAGAATGGTTTTTCCCATCAAATTTTGTAGCACACGTAGTGGATATAGTCGTTGGTATAGAACAGATCAACTGAGTTTCAAAATCTTTTTCTCGTCTTAATCTTGATGGAGGGTAGGAGCATTTTCCTTTTGTGGAGCACAATGAGCTTTTCAACTAGATTTTGATGGGCACGTTGTCATTTCTGCATATATAAATCTGCTCTTAGTATTTGCTAGCGTTCTAAGATTTTTTTTATTTAATATTAACCAAAGGATTCCACCTCACACAATATTGCCTTTCTTCTAAAGAATTCAGATATTTGAGTCGATTACAGAGATGTATCCTTGTCAAGCCATTGCGTGGAACATTGTTTTGTTTTTCATCACCTGTTGTTTTTGTCAAGCGTCATTTAATGATGATAATACAATTATTTTCCGGGAATTATTTGCGACTCAAATTAATAGAAACAGTGTATCTCTGTTACATATTGTAATTGTTGAAAATTATATCACTGATAACGAATAACATTTCTTAACACAACTAAGTAAAAAAAACTTTAACTCGCTCACTAATCGTAGGGCTGGTTGTTTCTCCGTACAGGTTGGAGTGAATAAACCCGCTCATATTAATTAGCTGCAAACTCGTCTTACGTAAGGTGGAACTTAATGCTTCATCTTGTTCAAGACCCAATTGTGACGTTAATACAATATGCATTTTAAGCATACGTTGAATCTTACTTGAAAAACAGTATTTAAGAATTTAATCAAATTCGCTTATAAGATTCTCAAAAGACTGTACTTCCTCATCTATTTGGTAAATCTAGTTATCTTGTTTCTATATTGCAATGATAAATACATGCATACCATAGACTTAAACTTTTGAGGGTTTATAAGCTCATAAACAAAGTCATAACTCTATCCTTTATAGATTCGACATGGCAACCGTTCATATTATAAAGTTTAATAAAATGACTGTTCTTTTTAAGATCTCGTTTTTTAAGTGACTACGTACAAATAACAGAAGAAACAAAGTAGCCAACATTTCTGAAAAATGGGTAAAAACTTAAGTTTTCGAGTATAAATCTTACAGTTATATTATACAAAAAAAGATTAAGATTTTGCTCAGCTAATCTGACAGACACAAATTAAGGGTCCAGTTTACGATTTACTTAAACTCTAAAAAGAACTCCTCGCTTAAAACAATAATACAAATTAATCTTAAACCTATTTGAATTTTTCGGGAATCAATAGACTGAAAACATGTTCCATTATTCCATTTGTATCGAGAGATAACTTGCTAGCTATAATTGTAAACATCCTTGACAGACAGGCGAACAGAAAAATAAAACAGTTTTGATTAATTAGATGAGGATGATTACATTATGACTACTATTTCAATCACGGATTTTCGTTAGCTTTAAAAATAATCCTTTCTTCGAACGAACGTTAACATGCTCATTTTGAAAAAAATAACCACAGAAGGATAGGCGATCCAAAAGGATTATGCAAAAAGCAGATCAAAATTGATAGAAGAAAAATACACGCTCTTCTACTTTTTAATTCTTTTCTTTTTACACTTCGGATTCCATTCCATTATATTTGCTATTTGCGTCCTGGGTAAGACGATAAACTACATCGGACAGCAAGGCTTCTGATCGAGAGGTTTTGAAGAGTATGGAATCAACTATTAATTGCTAATGTCGCCAGATCCACCATGCCCCAAGATGTTAGGACCTGTCAGAGTCCAAGCTATAAGTCAATAGTTAAACCCCGCTATGAAAGTTGTCATATGCCCTAGTCGACGAATAGGGTTTATAAGGCGACCATACGCCGACCAGAAGATATATACATTATCATACCTGTGGAGAGATACAGGCTATCTCTCTCAGATCATGACAATGGGCAATTAGTAAACAAAAAATATTTTAAAGAACATTGTTCGATTAGGATAATCGAACAGTAATCTTTTCCCAGGTTCGCTTCGGTTTCAACACGAATACTGATCCACAATTCAAGGATGAATGATAAGGCGTAGTGAATTTTGATATAAGAACTTTACTATCTACAGATATACAAAATATTAAAATAAAAGAAAATATAAGCATGAGTAAAACATCCGACGACCAGATCTCAAGACTTATGTTGGGATATCAAAATATGCCTAACTCCAAATGGATTCGACTGAACCCGAACGGATAAAAAATATAAGTATAAATAGCTACGAATGCAGAAATCAACACATAACAAAAAGAGATGGCATAGGAGTTACATATTATTATTTTGACATGTGGAAAGGTGTTTGTAAGAAAATAATATTTATGGATGTATGTGTATCTTTCTAACACGGGTCCAAAATATATGATTTCTTATCTTTATAATCAGTTCTCTTTTTTATCATTGTCCTTTCTTTTCTCTTTCACGTTTCCTCTTTTCTTTCCCTTTTTTTTTCTTCACACAAATACGATTTCACGCACTGTCCGGCAGTAACAGAGATATACACTTTCTTCATCTCTCTGATTTTCTTTTGTCTTTCCTTCTTTCTTCTTCTGTATACAGTTCAGATCAAACACGATTCAACTGCAACAGGTATACACACTTTCTACCTCTCTCTGGTTTTCTTCTTTCTTTCTTTCTTCTTTACACAATTCTGCTTGTAACAGAGATATATACTTTCTTCCTCTCTGGTTTCCTCTTTTCTTCCAACGCAGTTTGTATTCTCAGCGTACAAATTCCTTTGCGTCTTCTGCGATAAATAACGCAGGTTATCGTCTTCAATTTGGGGTTATCGAACAGAAATACATGTTCTTATATTTCTTGTCCGGAGTTGCTTGGGATGAATCGGACAAGTTCTATCATTATCAAATGAGTCTCATCTTTCCGTTCATAAGTTATCAGCGCTTCGATTTCGAGTCTTGGTCCTTCAAAGACAAGACAGCAACTGACTCCCGAGTAATTTTCTAACTCTCACGTGCCGTGAGTTTTGGCGCGAATTCCAGCTTAGATCAGTCCCCTGTCTAGCTTCTGTCTAGACATCTGTTGCTACGGGTAATTGGGTCAGTCAACCTCTTGACTTGCTTTCCCAAAATGTATTATGAGTTCCACGTGACCTCTTCTGTTGTCAGGCGGAGATTAACCTTAATATATGCATGTATACGTGTTTGGGCTATCTGCGTCCGTCACAAAGTGTAAAAATATTTTAATACCAGCAATTCATTTTTGGGGGAAAAATATTAGCAGGAATACATTATTAGCAGCAATGATTATTTGAAAAATAAATATTGCCATTAATAAAAATCTTGTCGGCATTAAATAACCCATTGACGTTGATATGCCGTAAACCAAACCAACCAAATTTTCTATTTAACAAAAATTACCTGATAACATTTAAAGCTTTCAACTATCGTCGGCCCTATTCTAATTTCTACTCTGAAATGAATTAAAATATTTTTATTCTATGCAGTGACCTTTTTCTGATCTCTCTCGAAGTGGTATATTCAGATTTGTGGTTCCCCAAACTTCCAGTAAAGTTTTAACAGAATACATTACGTGTCTGGGAAAGTTACCAGAACCATGGTGTATTTGTTGTTGCTGTTGTATTTTCCATTTTTCTACCCCACCTCTGGATTTCATATGAAATGTACTTAAAACATACACTGGCACTATTTATTTATTAGATTTATTTACAATATTTACATTATTCGAACTATTGTCCTCATCTTTGTCGCCATATTTATTTAACGTTTCGGCCGTGGTACGCTTCGGTCTTCTACAGGTGGTTGGAATGTCGAACTGAACCCTTTCTTTCGCTCACTGGGGTATAGTGTTTTACTTTCACGTGCCATGTTTTTAATGGATGTCAGTTTTCAGTTATCTTCTGCTAATTCCCCTCTCTACGTTCACCACTGCCTTAACCGGGTATTGAACTCACACTCCTTGGCTCCTGTCACTGGATCTAACACATTTATCCACTGTGCCATGTGTCCTTCAGTGACATGACCCAAAGAGTTTGAGTTCAATACCCGATTAAGGTGAACTTGCATAGGGGAATTAACAGGAGATAACTGACAACTAACATACATTAAAAACAGGGAACTAGAACAGTCTACCCAGTGTGTGAAATAAAGGGTTCAGTTCGACATTCCAACCACCTGAAGAAGACCTGACCGTACAACTGCTGAAACGTTGTACTAAATATGGCGACAAAGATGAGGTCAATAGTGCGAATAATGTAAATAGTGTACATAATATCTCAGAAATATAAGTAGATTTATTTAGGTTACACAAATATGTAAACCAACTACAGTTCAATATTAGTCGTTTACCATATTAGAAGGAAATCGATTGAGACAATGAAAATGATGTTTTATTCATAAATTTCTATTCTATGCATACGAAAAGAAGGACATTTCAAGAAACACGTAACTATGCGTAACGGTCATTAGAATAATTGAATAAATGTATTTTCCCCCACCGCCGAAGTTAAGCAAAGTTTAATCTCGTCTGTACCTAGGTGGGTGATTGTTCGTAAATATCAGGTGCTATAAGTGTGGATGTGCAGGTGGTGTAAGTGATAACAACTTGGAATGAGTAATCGGAGAGTCCAGTTCGAATATGGATCGGGTTCGTTATATACACTTACGCACGAATATGCTTGGTATTGCTCCACCATTCTCCTCCCAGCTATAGGTTAAATAATAACAATGTTATTATTTGGCATTTCGGCTTCAGACCCTTTCCCACCACCGTAACGTAGATTCTTTGTGGTTTTCCTATAAATACATTTATGGTAACTGTTCGGATGATATTTCCGCTATGTTACCTCAACATTATGAATTTAAGCGCAGTACTAGATTGACGGAAATGTCTCATCATTTTCCATTTGAAACGGCTACATGTAACCGTAATTCCTATGTTAACAGCTCCTTCTATCTTACTTCTCACTTGTTGAAACCTCTCCCGGCACTTTTCTTCTTATAAAAAATAAATGCAATATCAATATTTATCATGTTTTCTTGTTCTTCTATTGTCCGATCTGTAGAATTTTTCGCCATATTCTCTAAAACTGAGACAGTAGCATTGTTGCGTCTTAGTGGTTTTATTGCCTTGCTTGGTGTGAAAAAATTTTAAAAAACAGTTGCGTTAAAAAATCCCATTATTTCCAAAGTTTCTTATAACTTAAAATTATGTTTCGTCTTTAAATAATCTGGTACAGGTCGATAAGTCATAAAAAAGAAATTGAACAATGAATGCCTTTTTCTGGATTTTTTTATTCGCTCTCCTCACATGAATTATCTAAAATGCGTCAAATCCAGTTTCAGAATTTTAAATTCTATTAAAATTCTAAAAAAAAAAAAAAAAAATTAAATAAATAAAGCAATAAGTATGTCCAACAATGCTTATAGTATTAGGTTGGTGCAAAAATAATGACGTAAAGATGTCGTTTTTTGACGTTAAAAAATACTTCAAAAAACGACATTATTACGTCATTATTTTTGCACCAACCTAATAATTACGATAGCAAGATAACACCTCCCCTTTTGACAGAATGTTTTCCGCCTCAGGGCAGGTCAGGTCATCTGATACACGCTTGACAGATTTGACAGAATATTTTCCCACAGTATGTCGCCGCTTCGTTCTGCGGTAGACTGGTTGCCAACGAAGACGAGGAAACACAATGTAACTGGAAGATTTATGTTAATGTAAGGAACACGACTGAAATTCGAACCCAGATCCCCGATTTCTCATCTCGACCTTTTGTTACACTACACCTCGCATCCTCTTTTATCAGGTACGAATGTTTAATTTGATGACTATTCGATATCTTTGGCAATGCCGATGTCTCGCCTACGTCTGATAGATTTATTATTCTGTGAGAAAGACAGCTACACTAAATAATAGTATAGTCCACGGGTTGAGCTCGTATAACAAAGAAACAAGAACGTCTTTGCTTTTTTTTTCCACAGGAAAAAAAAATACCTGCGGTAAAACAACTTGTATGTTGCGTTACAAACAATAACGATGCGACTGCAAGTTAGAAAAATCGTTGAATAATCACAAAAAATCAGACATATTTTTATTGATTTTCTTTTCGGATTTTATCATGGATTGCAACAAAGGAATCGACATATCAGATGCAGTAACGGGGACAACCGTAACGCCATTGGCCGAATATGTTTGGGAAAAGTTGCGTGTTTGAAGGCGGACTTTATACAAAAGGAATGCATCAGACGCTAATGGAGAGAGTGAGTGAGTAAGAACTTTCAAAATGTCAGCTGTCAGCAACAATGACGTTATTGTTTGAGTTGCAAGACGCTTTATATTTCAGATCTCGTATTGCTATTGTCAGGCTCCCTTAAGATCTGCGTCAATTATGGGCAACATGAAGAAATTTCCATTTAATATATACAAAAGAACCACATAACAGAAAAGAATGTTTCATGAAAATGAGATCATGAATATTTATAGATTATATAATATAGTGTTATTCTAAATACAATATTACAGGAGGGATCTCCCTTCATTAATCATTTTGTGTAATATAACTAAGTACACCCACACACACACACACACACACAAAAAACAAACAAATACAAACACACACACACACACACACACACATATATATATATATATATATATATATATATATATATATATATATATATATAGAGAGAGAGAGAGAGGGAGATTTCTATGCCTACACACAGCACACACACACACACACACACACACACATATATATATATATATATATATATATATATATATATATATATATATATATATATATATAATTATTACTTTCTATTCTATTTTCCCGTATTTGGGTGGATGATACGCTCAACACGAATTTTTTCGACAATCTTTTCCCGTGATACAGTAGGTTAGGGCGTGGTTAATCTCTGTGCATGAATGTGCAGGAGTCGCCCGAAGATCGAAGGGCGCGTAATGACATGTGTTGATCTTCGTTGAGTTTTTGACGTTACCAAGAGTTTTTGATCAGTCTGGATATTCTAGACACTAAGTACTTTAATTTGCTGTGTGTTTACCTGAGTTGCCCTTCTGAATTTTTCTTCTTGTGACATTTTACTTATCAAATATAATTAGAATTTTTGGCAATTTGTTTGGTCAAACCAACATTGTCGTTTTATCAATAATATATAAACTCGACTCTCCCATCGAATTCGACGTATGAGGGTAAAGCAGATCAGTCACTAGGAAACCGACAACCCGACAACAGCAGATGAGATTTGATTATAGTGATGACCGTTTCGTGCAGGATCATCCACACGTTTTGAAGGGTCGGATACGTGGTGCACTACGTGCCACAAGGTCCCCAATCGACCCTCCAGAGGTTTTGAATTCAGAGTTGGCCTTCTCCTAGACCAGTTGCCATTCAAGTCTGTCATGCGATTTATCCATAGCTGGAGGGAGATGAAGAGTTATTCATATCTTACACAATGGTATAAACACGTAAGTGAATGTAATAATTATATATATATATATATATATATATATATATATATATATATATATATATAGTGTGGATGCGCACTGCTGATGAGTTACTTAATTATCTCAAATCCTCCTTAATTTCTATCATTCGTATATCCTTGCTTAAACCGGCTTCTAATGCTCTGGATGGAGCAGCTTGGGGATAGTAGTCGTGGCTCTAGGGGGCACAATCCTATGGGTAAAGGAACTTGGATGAGTTCAACCACGGAATATGTGAACGAGCGACGCAATATCGACTCTAGTTCCCTACCACTTCGTCACCGAGGGCCGTTAGTGCAGTTGGTATGACGTTTGACTGTCCGGGTTTCAATTCTCTGTAGTGGATGCGCACTGCGGATGAGTCCTAAATATAGGACAAAACGGCCGTCCAGTGCTTACTGGATTCTGTTGAGGTTTCTTCTAGACCTAATGAATTATTTAATATATATATATATATATATATATATATATATATATATATATATATATATATATATATAATAAATGCGTGTGTGAATAGAGACGGGGTATGCAGAAGTCAATAGTTACACTCTGATTCCCGAACTATTGCAATCTTCAGATCAGCATGTGCTGAACATCTTGGTATATTTACATAAGATTTACATGAGAATATTCAAACCTTTTTCTTCAATATTTCCATATTTTAAGCGCTTATCTCTTGCAGGAGTGACTAAAGATGACTAATGATAAATAATAGACAAATCACAAAGAAATAAATAACGATGCCATTTTAGTATGTCAGAAAGCAGCGGGAAGTCGTTTAACTGTTTTTTTTTACTACGAAGTCGCGGAAATTCCCAGATAAGAAATTAATGTGAATTTGTAGAGATCATTATCGCCTATGTCCTAAAGGAACACAGCATTAAAAAATATAACTAAGAAATGTAAAAATCCCGAAATAATCTACAAATTTTAATTTGGCATAAAGTTGTTGTGAGGAACCCGCTTCCAAAGGCATGGGATTGCGTTCCAGCATGCAACAGACTATTGTCTATCAGTGTTAACCTCAGTAAACACTCATATTTATACACGTTTTATCCCTATTATTGAGCATTTTAGACATAAACATAGCACACGGTAAAACAATATTTTATCATATATATATATATATATATATATATATATATGTATTAAAGACATTTTTATGTTTAACGTTCTTTTTTATAGATACAAGTATTTAAGTAAATGCTCTGTTTATAATAAACAGTATTAAATAACATTTACCGGCCTGAATCAAACCCTCGGTTACGAAAACTTATTAGCTTTGTAGCTAGCACAGCTATCGACGTCCCTCAAGAGTTCTGTCTACCCATTTCACAAGGCTTGGGTCAACCTGTGGTATGGTTTTCAGGCATTTTCCAAAGGTACCGCACGCTGGGATCGACCTCGATACATTCCTTCCTGACAAATCGACCATGGTGAGATTCGACCCAGGGTCATGGTCAGAAAGCGAACGTTCTAACCAGTCGGCCACGAACCCATCATCAGCATAAGTACGGAGAAGTTATTACTGAAGCTGAGAAAGAACACAGACAAAAGTATAGAATGCAGGGCCCCTTCAGCATTCATCCGAAGTGTCCGTTCAGTAAGAACTACATTATACGATTTTTTTCAGCCAAATATTTCTCCAGAGACACCATGACCCTTGAGCTTGTAGAGAAGGCCAGTATGGCAAACGCTGTCGAACGCTTTCGAGATATCTAAAGCCACAACACGAGCATCGCCGTTCTACTCTCCGTCCGTTATATAAAGTTATATATAATACCCTCCGAGGAAATATATATATATATATATATATATATATATATATATATATATATATAAGTGAATGCCATGTCAATATACTCCCATGTAACTGGGTGGATTCCTCACATAGACTACGCTAGATTCATAGGAATAATTGTGCGTGATTACCAAATAAAATCCAGTTTTTTCATCTTGTGTTTATCCTTATTTTCTTTTTCTATTGTAAATTTCTAAGTAATTATTTTAAAATATATATCGTTAACATTCTTTACATTCTAAGCCGAAATCTCAGCTCCCCTAAATAACGCCTAAAAATATTATCTTCGATGTATCTATGGAAGTGAAATTTATCATTGAACAAATCGCTTTGACACGAACGACCCACTGTCTTGTCACGCTGGGTTCTGTAAACAAGTCAATGTTTTCACAATAAAATTGATGTAAACCAGCAGATTTTTCTGCAATTTTTGTATAATAAATATATATGAAATAAATACATTTATTATATGATGATGTGATTTCTAGTCTATGAAAACAATTTCTGTTAGAAATGTTTATAATAAATTATTTCCTACAATAAGATTCTATTATAAATCAAAATTGCCCCGTCTATTGAATATACACAGACATAATTTAAGAGTTATTTACATGTACGATTTTATTTTAGTCAATGGAAAAGTTAACGGCGGTTTTAACATGTAACGCTTTGTCATTTATTGACCAAATAGCTAGTGATACATTTTAGCCTTGCCTCATATAAGGAAGTAAAGTCAAAAAGACATTAGGTCTTATTGAGTGTGAAAGAATAACTAAACATTAGAAACATTATTAAAGAATGGGAGCAATAATAGAGTAACCAAACACAGAGTAGATACCAACTGACATTGCATATACATTTTGGAAGATCAAAACTGACTGAAAAGCAATGAGTCAGAAGATAGTTCCGCAGGCGAGAAGTGCGATAGAAGAAACTGTTAGCATAGAACTTACGGTTACATCTACCCGATTCAAAGGTGAATTGATGAGACCTTTACGTCAATCAGTACAGCGCTCTAATTAATAAAATCTCGGTGACATTACGAAGAATGCATCCAAACGACTACAATGAAAGCCTTTATAGAAACAGGTACAGGGATGCTACATTACGGCGGTTGAAAACTGACTGAACAGAGACGCCAGGTGAAGACCAATAATATTGCTGATTCTTCTTTGGATTTTATCAAGAATCTATAAATCTATAACAGGAGCACCGGGACATGTGTAGAAACGTTATTCAAAGCATAGCCGAAGAGTAAACGTATATACATATATATATGTAAGAGAGAATCAAATTGTCTAGCAGGACATAATATAATCTTTCAACTTCATGCTGGCCAAGAATCTGATGGAGTTAGCGTCAGCCATGTTAAGTGGAAGCAGAAAACGCTTCTCAAATCATTAATAGAGAGAGGTTTTGTTTTGGTGGCGTTAAAATAAAAATACTATTTAACAGCAGACTGTAGGTTCTTTTTGATCAGCTACCAATTTGACATTATCGAACTGATCAGACTCACTGTTGAAGTATGAATAAATGGTTGTGTCCTCAGTATAGATACAAGTGGAGAACTGATGCCATTAAATAGATCATTAATGATAATTTCATTTGGCTGAAATTTATAAAATCTAAAAGAAAGAAGACTTCTCATGTTAAATATCTGTCATTGCTATTTTCCTGTGTTGATGAAGGTTTCTTTCTAATTTTTTTTGAAGTGTGGAACATCGATTTCATATGTCATTATTTATCTTTCGAGTTATAAGTGATATTCACTTAAGTTTTTGCTACTGTTGAAAGTCTTCAAGTAATGTGGTTTCTCAAGTTTGGTACAGTTCTTTGGGATTCTGTAACGTCAGTCGACGATGTTCGAAGAAGAATGGTCTTCGCTAAGAGTTATAGGCCCCATTCGATCGAAGCTGATTTAGCCATTACTATGAGAGAGAAAGATGTTGTTTACAGCTGAGAGTTAAGATCTGTCTATAATTCTGAGATGAGGTATAATAAAGGGTTCAGTTCGACATTCCAACCACCTGAAGAACGCCGGAGCGTACAACGGCCGAAACGCTGTAATAAATATGGCGACAAAGATGAGGACAATAGTCCGAATAATTTAAGTAGTGAGAGTTAAGATATATAACTGAATGTGTTAGGCGCCATCCATGACATCGATATAAAGGAAGTTATTCCTTGAAATGATATTATCTCAAAAGTGAAATAAAAGAATTAAAAAAACACATCTTTCGAAATTGCGAACAAATTGTACAGTTGAGAGAGGAATCGGAAACATCGGAATTAATAAAGATATTGTTATGAAAATAAAACGAAATAAAACTGGAAACAAAAATGAAAGTGCAATCAGCAGAAGAAAATGAAGACAACAGTATGAATATATTTGGAGACATTAGTGTTGCGAATTTAAACCGCAAAGATACCAAGTGTTAAGAAAAGTCAATAAAGACATGCAAACTATGACCATTAAGGAAGTATGTAAAAGAGAAATGCGTAAAGTGATTAAAGAATACTGTATGGAATTAACACATTAATTCCATCTATATTTTACGCGCGCGCGAGTTTTCCTCCCTTCCTTTCACACTCGTGCGTATGTGCGCACGGTTTGCACCCCTTCCTTCCTCTCACAGCTAGACGTAGCAGTAATCTGGAGGGGGAACTTCGCTAGCTCCTACTGATGAAGTCAGCCTAACAGATTTTGAATTTTTTCCCGCGCTTTTCTCGGCGTCTCAAACGAACAGCGTTTGCAAGCCAGTTCCCTCCCGATTTTCGACCTAACTAGACAGGCAACTCATTTATTCCGTGCCTTTAACCCATATGCGGGCCGGAATATCTTATTTTAACAATGCCGACCTCACACTGTACCAAGATTTCTTCTCGTCTTGAAGCTGCCCGCAGGTCAGACCTTCTCCGTTTTCGACCAGAATACGTTCGAGACACACGACACTGTCGTGAGCAAAACTTCGTATTCAACAAGTGGCTTACTTTTATCCCTCGTCAGTCAAACTTTAAATACAGACAGGGATATCTTACTGACGAACAGATATTCTTCGTCCCTTCTGGACTCGCCATAATTAACTTCTCATAGACGATGCAACCAACCGCAAATAACTCTTCGTCCTTTTGGCTAGACGTCCACAGCTTTCCGCTAAAATTTTCAACAGTTAATTCAAGACCTGACCGAACTCTGAGACCCTACTTTGAACCTGAACATAAAAAAGAAAAAACACAAAATCACATACACTCTCAACGCCAAAAAAATCCACAGTGAGTACTCCTTTCTATCTGTGCGCACCTACACCTCTGTTAACGAGTTCCTTTTTCCAGAACCTTATAAAACTCTTTTTCCCGCCTTGTTCATCATGCATTTCTATTTAGGCGCGGAACTTTTCCCTGATCTCGTACCACGAGATAATCTACTTGTTTCCATCTAATAAAAGTTACACATGTTTTACAAACAGACGTCTTTGTCATTTTATTCCGGCTATCTCTTTGATGTTTATTAATTTATGCACTTGTTGATTGACCCCTTTCCTCTCACTGTTCATTCACGCATACTTTTCATTTATACATTGCTTGTGGACTCGGTAGTTTAGTGTGGTGTCTGGCACAAGACCACTTCGTAATAAACCAATACTGCACCCTACCGGGTCTGCAACAACTGGAAAACTGACTTCTCAGCAATAATATTTCAATGATACATGTAGAGCTACATTGTATACACCTGAATGTTGAGTTAACAGATTTGTCCTGATTATTGAAATAACAAACCAACAAAAGTTAAAAGATAACAATGGTAGATGTTTTAATGTTTAGTGCAAATATTTGTTGTATATTTGCAGTTCTCTTCAAAACTCTTTATGCTGTTAATATATTTACAACAAATAACAAGAACACTATTTAAATTATTCGAAATATTGTCCACATCTTGCTCGCCATATTTATCACAACGTTCCGGCCGTTGTACGTTTCGGCCGTTGTACGCTCCGGCCTTCTTCATGTGGTTGGAATGCCGAACTGAACCATTTATTTCGTTCACTGGTGTAGACCGTTCTAGTTCCACGTGCTATCTCTAATGGATATCAGTTATCAGTTATCTCCTGTCAATTCCCCTCTCCAAGTTCTCCATGAAGGACACATGACACAGTGGATAAAGGCGTTAGTTAGATCCAGTGACAGGACCCAAACAGTGTGATTTCAATACCTGGTTAAGAAGGGGGAGAACTAAGAGAGGGGAATTAACAGGCGATAACAGACATTGATTAGACATGGCACGTGGAACTAGAACAGTCTACCCCAATGAACGAAATAAAAATTTCAGTTCGACATTCGAGCCACCTGAAGAACACCAGAACTTACAACGGCTGAAACGTGATAAATATGGCGACAAAGATGAGGACAATAGCCCAAATAATGTAAATAGTGTACATAATACCTTATCTCAGAAATATTGACAAATTACAAGAACTTCTAGATCAAGTTTTTATTAAGTGATAAAATTCAAATCTGTGAAGCTTTAAGCCAAAAATATATTCATGCAAAAAAGAAAAACTTTTTTGTCCTTCTGTCAACTCAAAAAATATTTCAGAGAAATCAAATTAATGTAAAAGTAATCGGCCTCTAAAGATATTAATGCAATAAAAATCGACGTTTGACACAGCATTAAAAGTCTATGACGTGTATGGGAAAGAAAATAATATTCCACCACAGAAAATCTCTCAAAGACACTATAAAGAACTGGAGGTATATCAAAAGAGAAAGAATACAACTGATGTAAAAGTCAATGAATACAAAAACGGACGAAGTTTATAATTTCCCAATGAGTTAATAAAAAAATATTGCAACAAATAAATGACATTTATTCAGGACTATATGATATTGTTTCCATGAAATATATAATTTCTTTGACCTATAAAATTGAATGTATTTAAAATCAAGAATTATAATCGACTTATTTTTTGCAGATTAACACCGTACATCCCCAAAATAAACTAATTGCCAACATCTTAATAACGATGCCAATTAAAATAAACAAAATATTTCTTCATATAAATTCATTCTAAAATTTTGATCTTCTTCTTCTTCTTCTTCTTCTTCTTCTTCTTCTTCTTCTTCCTACTCCTCCTCCACCTCCTCCTCTTCTTGTTCTTACTCTTCCTCCTCCTCCTCTTCTTCTTCTTCTTCTTATTCCTCGTCTTCCTACTCTTCCTCCTCCTCCTCCTCTTCCTCCATCTCCTCTTCTTCTTCTTCTTACTCTTCCTCCCCCTTCTCTTCTTCTTCCTCCGCCTCCGCCTCCTCCTCCTCCTCCTCTAGATCTTCTTCTTCCCCCTCTCCCTCCTCCTCCTCCTCTTCTTCTTCTTCTTCTCATTATTATTATTATTATTATTATCATATGCGCGTGTCCCATCAGAACGTGGTCAATCACGACTCTCAACATCTTGCTCCCCTTTCTAGTCCTTAGAAATGTTTGTATTATGGTGATCTCTCCTAATCCCTGTTCTGTCAACCAATTACTCAAGCTCGCCAGGGTAGTTATTCGATGTGTTCCCCTATTACTCTATATGCCTAGTGAGCGTCAACTGTCTCTTTCCGATGTGAAGTATAAGTGTCCTTTTTGTTATCATTTTCTTCAAAGCTTCGTCGTACTCACGTTTTAGTTCATGGTATACACCGCATCTTTATCGAATAAGATCTTCCAGTTTTATAAGGCTTTGCTTAGATTTGGAAGGCATTTTTGACTATCCCAAAGTGCTTTTAGGCTACGGCGTTGCATTTTGCGTCTTTTGTTAAAACATTTCCAGATATTTTAATTTTTACATGACAACCATAGATTTTGCCTTCTTAATGTCAATGTTTCTTCTTTTCTTCTCCCTTTCCTTTATTACATTCGGTAGGACTTCCGGTAGTTCCGTTTCCGGGTCTGCTAAAAACACTGTGTCATCTACATATCTTATGTTGTTAAGATCAACATCAACATGTTTCCTTGTGAATATTTTAACTTTCAAAAGAAAATGGATATAATGCATTATTTTTGTCTAGGTATTTCAATATCTTTTAACATAATCTTTAAAATAACATGTATTTTTCATGTGAATCTGTTAAGTAAATAGGCACAAAAGATAATAATTAACCTTAATTTACGTGACTGATTTTCCTATTAGATTATTGGGTGTCTCAGTATATTGTGGTAAAAGAAACAACATACAAATTATAGTCAGTTGGGTCTTTGTTTATTTAGCGTCATATCATGTCCGTATGGGTCATTTAATGCCAAAAGAGGTACGGTGGAGTAATGGAAGGGAGGCACAGTGGAGTAATGGATAGCGGCTTGAATTGAGGAATCGGAGAGCCGAGTTCGAATTCCAGTCGAATCCATTACATTCACTTAGGTGCTAGGAGGCACGGTGGAGTAATGGATAGCGGCTTGGATTGAGGAATCGGAGAGCCGAGTTCGAATTCCAGACGAATCAGGTGTGCATCCACTTTCTTCTCCCTCCAGCCTTGGATGGCAACTGGTCTAGGAGAAGGAAAACTCAAAATTCAAAACCTGCTCTTAGAGGAGGGTGAATGAAGTCTCCTGAGACTTGGTTGGCAATCCATTTAGTGATGGTGTCACGATAAAAACACCCTTGATGGCCCTAGCGAAGCATCTAGAATTCAGCTATTTGACAAGATTATGAACTACAATCAAAGTATTGGTGAGTTCAATCTCGGCTGAGGCCGCAAGATGATGATGAATGCCAAAATTTAATTTTCTTGGAAGCATTATTAATTCCCTTTTCACAAAAAATATGTTATTGGTTATTTAGGTTTATTTAAAAAAATGCATCGCTGTAAATATTTTTTTTCAAAAAATGCATTGCTGGTAATATTTTTACTTTGTCCAAAAATTTCTAGTATTTTTGTTCACTATGAAGATGTATTGCTGGTATTTTTTTTAATATCGAAATGTATTTTTATACATTCATAGACTTTTAGCTCCAGTTTGGGGGTTATCTATTTGCCGATGACTGGGAACCTAACAGCTGCTAACATCTCAGGTAAGTCAAGAGGTTTTTCCACCCTCCTCAAAACCTCTAATCTCCCGCTCAGAGGCCTTGCTGCCGGAAATATTTTTTTATCGTCATAACCAGGATGCAATTGTAGCCAGGAATTAATGAATAATATTTAATAACGAAATACAAATCAATTTCCATTAATTGATTTCAACTTGATAATTCTACGTCTAATTACATAAGAACATATTTAGAAGTCGGTTGCATATAGTATATGAATTCATACGATCGAAGATAAAGCATCTATGTATCTATCTATTTCACACCGTATATATATATATATATATATATATATATATATATATATATATATATATATATATATATATATATGGGTGTGTATGTGTGAGTGTGTGCGTGTGTGCGTATAGATAAGCGGTGTAACAGCAAAATTTTCTTAAATCGTATTACAGCGGAATTTTCCATACCACAAGATTTTTAATAACTAAAAAAACACTAGACTAATTGAGTTTTTTTTCTGGTTTTCCGATAAGACGTTTAGCCATCTTGATACGAGTTGTCGTAAGAAGCACTGAAAAAACGCCTTACTTAAAAAAGTTATATTTAGATGTAGGTTGTCTGCTGCGCATATAGTATACGAATTCATACGATCGAAGATAAAGCATCTATCTATGTATCTCTCTATTTCTCTCTCCACACACACACACACACACACACACACACACACACACATATATATATATATATATATATATATATATATATATATATATATATATAACAAATGTTAGCGAATTATGACAGTTTCAGCCGTTGTACGCTCCGCCCGTCTTCAGTATCTGTCTATATTTGAGTTAACGGTTTCTTGCCGACATCATCAAATTTTTGCATTGAATAATTAGCATAAAAACAAACAAACAATAAAATAATAAATACAAATTTTAATCTCCATAGTCTAAATAAAAAGTTTAAAACCCCTACCCAATAAAAAAATAAAATAAAAAGAAATAAAATGAAGTAGTCAAAAAAATAATTGTTAGCGAATTATGCCAGTTTTTTATATACACAAAACCCTTTCAGGGAGAAAAATAAAATAAAATAAAATAAAATAAAATAAAAATAAATCTCCATAGACACTTAACTAGAGTAGACGATGTAATCTTCCCCTTTAAATTTAAACACACCTCTTTGAATGTAACTGAGATATTGATACAAATTATTAACCCTTACTACCCTATTTTATAAATAATTGCTCTAGCCGTTACCATTGTAATTTTCATTTTCATAGTGAGTATGCTTATAAAACGCGTAAATTTCAAGATATAGTAATTCAAAAAAAAATTATCGCTTGAAGATGGAACAGAGCTTGGTACTTTAATTCAATTTAATTCAAATATTTATATTGAAGTTTTGGGCTCTTGATTTGAAACATGAGAACTCTTATGTAGCGATGAAATCATATTTTTAAATAAATAATTATGTATATATATGTGTGTGTGTTTGCGTGTGTGTGTGTGTGTGTGTGTGTGTGTGTGTGTGTGTGTGTGTGTGTGTGGATAAGGGGTGTAACAGCAAAATTTTCTAAATCGTGTACCAAATATTTGTCGATACCACAAAATGTTTAAAAACTAAAAATCCACTAAACTAATTGACTTTTTTTTCAGATTTTCGGATAAGACGTGTAGCCATCTTGATACCATTTGTCGTAAGAAGCACTGAAAAAACGTTTTGAATCATTCATCTAGAAAGAAAACAGGTTAAAATCGTTCTATGTTAGCCCTACTGTCTTCACAAGTGAACTATAGTAAGAGCAAAAAATAATTCAGACCTTCAGTAATGGTAAAACATTCATAGTCTGGCTTCCATCTTGAATAAGCTTTAAAAAGAGGGAAAAGTAGAGAGGAGAATTGGATCAGGAGGTCACAACAGGAAAAGGAGCAATATTTCAAATAACAGATTAAGAGGTCAATTAGAAAAGATCCAACTCAATCCACAAGACGTTTGGCACAGGAAAGTTTCAAGTACGAGACTCGAAAGAGCAGTGACAAAACATAAAATTAGACGGTTAGAGCGGACGAAGATCATCTTGAAATTAGAAAATGATCCTGAATATATATATATATATATATATATATATATATATATATATATATATATATAGAGAACTTATTTTCAATCCTCCATTTGCTTCCGTTCCTTATATATATATATATATATATATATAGGAGAACTTATTTTCAATCCCCCATTTGCTTCCATTCCTATATATATATATATATATATATATATATATATATATATATATATATATATATAAGAACTAATTTTCAATCCTTCATTAGGTTCCGTTCCTTATCTATGATTAATTAATGAATAACATCTTATTTTCGTTTATGGTCAATTTCATCACGACTATTCCGTTAAGCTTGGGGAATAATCATACATGCTTATTTTCCAAAGTAGTATTCAATAGTGCTATAAAACACTCGTAGAATTCCAGTAAGACATCTTTAATAATTTCCAGGATAAATAGCTTTAAACTTAATCTAAAAATTCGACAATTTTGCTGATACAGGATATGGGCAATTTTGCAGTTACATAAGGTATATGTGGGTATATCTCGTTGGCAGACATTGTGGCCAAGTATTCTGGTATTCATCGACATTTTCTTCTGTAAATAGTATTCATGAATTTGTCTTCATGAAGAATACTGTTCCGCAAGAGATGTGTAAAAATATAAATAATGTTGGTCCTATTTGCTTTTGAGATTGCTTGTGAATTGTGCCGGGTGTTGTCAAATGATGACGGAATTCTGAAAGCAAACATATACCTTTTCCTATATATATATATATATATATATATATATATAGTCGACTCTCCCCGTCGAATTCGACGTATGAGGGTCAAGCAGATCAGTTTCCAGGAAACTGACAGCCCGACACCGGCACATGAGATTTGATTATAGTGGTGAAGGCTTCGTGCAGGACCATCCACACTTTTTGAAGGGACGAATACAGAGACCTGGTGCACCGAATGCCACGAGGTCCCCAAAAGACCCTCCTCAGGTTTTGAATTCAGAGTTGTCCATCTCCTAGACCAGTTGCCATCCAAGGCTATAGAACCCAGTCTGTCCTGCTAAAATGTAATGGATTCGACTGGAATTCGAACTCGGCTCTCCGATTCCTCAAGCCGCTATATATATATATATATATATATATATATATATATATATATATAAATATATATATATATATGGGAAAATGTTATAGTTCCAACGATGTATATTTTTCAAAAGAGGGGAACGGCAAACGTTTTTGGTTATAATGTAGATTCTTTTTAGTATATATATTTAGTTTCTGCATATTTCTGCTACAGTTGTGTCTTTGTGACCATCTTCAGGAAAATAAGGAAGAACATTTTAAAAAGAAATAAATGCTTCTGATATTCTTTTAATATATGTATATGTGTGTGTGAGTATGTGCGCGCGCGTTTGTGTGTGCGTGCGCGTTTGTGTGTGCGTGCGCGTATGTGTGAACGAGTGTCCATTTTCGTTTATATCTATATTTGTTTGGAAATTTTGAATGCATATATATATATATATATATATATATATATATATATATATATATGTATATATATATATATATATATATATATATATATATATATGTGTGTGTGTGTGTATGTTCACTTACGTATGCATGAGAATAAAAGTCGGAATAAAGTCTTACTAAAACGAATCTCTTCTGCGGTTTGAAATTGATAAGCTTCTCCCAGACCCTGTTCTTCAGCGACATTCATCAGAGTAGAATTTCCGATCCGCCCTGTCAATTTCACTGTTCGCTTCCGGCTGACAGGTCACTCCAGAGCGCATGCTTCAAAGAAGGGATAATGGAACTTTGTGTTTTTTTCCATATGACTGAATTTGATTCTCCTGTATCACCATTCAATCTTCTACTTTTATCAATATAAGACATCTATCTTACAAATATAAATCAGTTACAGTCTGTCTACCAAAGTCATCACAGTGACGGTTACCTGCCGTTCATATATATATATATATATATATATATATAAATATATATATATATATATATATATATATATATATATATATATATATATATATATATATATTACTTTTATTCTTTTTTATTCTTTTATTGCTTTCGTTCTTTTTATTGCATACACGTGATTTAGTAGACACAAACACGTGTATTCATTGAAAATAAACGAAGATTATATCAGATTAAAAATAGAATCGATTAATTCTTTAGAAATGACTTTGATTACGTTATGGCTTCAAAAATAAAATAAAATTCATCAGGTATGGACGCTCGAGTTATTATGGTTTCTTTCGCGAAGATCTGCTGGAGAAGATGTGAATTCTATGAAAATTGGAAGTGTAAGTTGATGGACAGTGATGCCATTTGTCTAAGGTCCAGTGTCTACTTAGGATGCAGCTTCAAAACAATTTGGGAGCGCATATTTTGATTATTAAATATCTTGTATGCGCAAGTCGGTAAATGTAATTCAAATTCAAACTGTTTAAAAATATGACATCTACTGAAACAAATGAAAAGTTTCAGTAATAATAAAAAAAACATACATTAATTCTATCTATCTATCTATCTATCTATCTCTCTCTCTCTCTCTCTCTCTCTCTATATATATATATATATATATATATATATATATATATATATATATATATCAGTAAATATCCTGTCACGTAGCTGACTGATGTTACCTTAAGCATACCGACTTCAGAGTTTTGTAGACGGACCAGTCCGTCCACTCTTTCGTGGGTATCAGCAACTGAAAAATTATATATTCTCGATTTTCTTTTAACTGCACTTATCACTGGTGCAAGTTTTTGTACTGGGTCTGTGCATACATGTGTGTGTAAGCGTGTGTCCCTGTGTGTGTGTGTGTTGTTTTATGTTCAACAAGTGCATGTGCCCGTCAACTCGGATATGCGTACGTTTTGGGTAACTATATTTTTTGTACTTTTTTTCGTAACTATATATATATATATATATATATATACATACATATATATATATATATATGCATATATATGTATATAAATATGTATATATGCATACATATATATGCATATATATGTATATATATATATATATGCATATATAAATATATTTTGATATATATATATATATATATATATATATATATATATATATATATATAAAAAAATATTTATATATATATATATATATATATATATATATATATGTCCAAGAAACGGAGATGTAACTTTTCTATCAACTTTTGGCCACCATTGTTATATCCTTCATGTGGAATAGGGTCCTTAGGATTAGGTGGTATTTTCCACATGAAATTTGATTGATGAATTCAATTACGTCTTGATATGTAGGTTCAAAAGACAACTCCGGAATATCTGGATTTTGCTCAATTGATGTGATGGCTTCCTCATCAGTAAGCAAAGTGGTGTTTAAGACAGATTCAAAATGTTCTTTCCAGTGATGTAAAAGTTATACGTCAAGAGAGTTTCACCATCTGCTGTGGAGATTGGAGAAACAGCATTTTTCTGAGAAATGAATACGCTCATGAGGCCAGCATAGAAAGTATTTAAATCCTTTCTATCTAAAGTTTCTTGGAGTTCGGTGGCCTTTTCAGACAACCAACGTTCTTTCGTGGCTCTGAGAGCTCGTTAAACTGGACTTTTGCACTTCTTGTAAGCGATCTTCTTATCGGACGAGTTCTTGTCCTCAATCCATGCTTTATAACAGGAGTGCAATTGTTCTATAAGCTGCTGAACTTCTGTATTATTATCATCAAACCAGTCTTGATGTTTGCGATAGGCCATAAACATCCAAGGATGTAGAATGTGGGGCATCCCGCAGAGCCTTCCAAGAATATTCGATATCATTGGTAATGTTTATGGAATTAAGTGCGGCATCAAGTTTGTCAGAGAGCTCAATTTTCGTTTCAGTCGATTTAAGAGGCAGTACGTTAATGCGTTTGGGCACTGTAGATTTTATAATCCTTTGGTTTTGCAGAACCCTTGTAGCTTTACTCCGAAGTACAGCGTGATATGGTAGATAGCATGTTGTGTGGAATGAACGCGTTATCTTAATATTTTTTATGCACGTATTTTTGTGATGACAGAGTCAATCAGATGCCAGTCGAACGAGGATGCATCCATGTGGTCTTACGACAGGTGGGTTGCTGGTAGAAGTTATTATTAATACTAAGGTCAATATATATATATTTTTTTTTTTTAAGCATTTCACCCCAAGCAAGGCGGGAAGCCACTAGGACGCAAGGGGTTACAGAAAATAGGAAGATCAGATAGGAGTGATAGAAGAAAGGATGAGGGTAGTAGATAGATTAAGGCAACTGGAGATGTCGATTGACATTACACTTGAATAGCTGGAGATTATAACTCTCAGGGAAACAGGAGAAGGGAAGAGAGTTCCACAGGCGAGAGGTGCGAGACATGAAGCTATTAGAGTAGAAGAGACGGCTACATTTAGGAGTTTCGACAGTGAAGGGGTGAGAGCGGGATGCCAGCCTCGTAGGGCGCTTGAACTCATGAAGTCTGGGAACCAGCGAATGCAGCTCCTCGGAGCAATTTCCATGAAAGTATTTGTAGAACAGACAGAGGGAGGCGACGGTGCGTCTGTGAGAAAGTGACTGTAGACGAGACGCCAGGGCAGGGCCAACCATATTGCATATCCGCCTCTGGCGCCTATCAAGAACCCCGAGGCAAACAGAAAGGGCGCCAGACCATATATGGCAGCAATACTCCATGCAAGGGCGAATTGTGGATTTGTATATCTGGAGGATCGACTCAGGGAGAAAAACTTCCCTAGCACGGCTCAGGGAGCCAACTTTCCTCGCAGTGGACGAGGCAATTGACTCGATGTATTTATTCCATCTCAGGTCAGCAGTCAACGTGAGACCGAGAAGCCGCAGAGAGTTGCTCTCGAGAAGTTGAGCGTCAGACATTCTAATGGAGGGAAGGGAAGGCTCTCTGTGGTGATTAATAGAGAGCAGTTTTGTCTTCGAAGCGTTGAAGTTGACCAGCCAAATCATGCCCCAGTTCACAATCGATTGGAGGTCCTTTTCGAGACGCACGGCAAGGTGAGTTTTGTTATATATATATATATATATATATATATATATATATATATTTTTGTGTATTTAGGCAGCAATCCTTCTTTCATGCACATTACATTGAAAACGACAGACAAGCTGCTTTACGACAGACAAGGTGTTATTTAGTTTTTTAATACAATTTCTCAAAAAATTATTAGATCGCATAAAAAATTGTATAAAAAGCTAAATAAAAGCACCTTGTCTGTCGTTTTCAATGAAATGTGCATATATATATATATATATATATATATATATATATATATATATATATATATATGTCTAAGTACAATGATAAATCCATCATCTAGTTAGTTTATTTATCTTGCAATAAAAACGGCTTCTTTTTTTAAGGATATGAATTAAATATTATTCATCATCGGTGGATAAAAATTACTTTTCGAAATCAAGCTACAGTGTGTTAGATTACATATACAGGAAACCATCTGTCGATGAAGACACGTTCATATTTTGTGTTTCCTCAACTTTTACGCGCCAATCATTGTTTATACTGCAGCTATGCTGAGCACATCTTATTTTGATTTCATAACACAGCATGCATAAACTCTGTTCAGTATTCTCGAACATCGGTCACGACACTTCTTAATTCGTGCTAGACCAGTTTTCACTTGCAAGGTTTGTATGTTTTTACACGCTCTCTCCGACAGTGTCTCATATGGAAACCTTTCCCCAAGCAATCTGTAACAAGAAGTCAATTCCCTGAAAAACCTTAGAATTGTTTTTTTTTTTTCGTAAAATAGTAAAAAATCAATTAAAGTCAGAATAAAAAAACTTCTAATTGCTCAAACTATGTTATAGGTTTATTTGATGGTTCAAACATCCAGAATACGGTAAAAAAAGAACCACATAGCCGTACCTCTTATTTGATCCGTGAATTAACGATGCAGGAAATATTATGACGTCGAAATCTTTCCATGTATAGGACTCCCTTGCAAAATTTTGACGAAATATATTGACATAGTAAGAATATGTGCTAAGACTGTTTTATTGCACCACCCCCTACTCATGCTGGGAGTTTATGACTACCGCATCAATTTGATAACTTGCATTCTTCTACGGAGCCGGTGATCGCTCGTTGTTTTGAATCCAGAGATAAAAGAACTTCAACACAGGTTAAACTTAAGTATTTTATTAAATTTCATGTCGACATGTTTTCTCTATCTAGTGAGGATCGTTCCCACTTACAGGGAAGCCGTTTCAGACAAGAAAGTGATCACGTCTACATTGATTTACATGTAAGAACCAAACTCCTGAAAACATGTTCCTATCTCTCATTTCCCCGGTGTCTCAGACAAATTAAAATCCTAGTTCCTTAGTTTGGCTTGCATCTGACCTCGAAGGTCAACCCCCGGAAGCGCAGTTGAGATAAAACATTACTGTAAAAATATTAGTATGCTCAACTATTATTTAACAATAGGAAAGTCACTCACTTCCCTCGCACCAACACTGAGAATTTGTCGGCCAAATTCCGTTACTTGCAGCAAAAACGTGCACAATAAGCACTGTACAATATATTATCACAAAAAATAAAACAATTTTCAACTATCGAAAAGACGGTTGATTTATTTTTCACGAAGAGACTGCGAGGCATTGACAGGAAAACAGATGTGGAGATGATCATAGGAACAGAACCGTCTCGGCTTACCACGGATTAACTACATTTCAAACTACATACTTCCTCACAAGTGATGGGAAAAATGGTTTGATTCGAAACCGGGTATCATTTTACAATTTTGTTTTAGATCTGGATATACAAATTAGGCGACACCATTCATCATTATTTCGCTTATTTTTTATATTTATCTTATTGCCATTATAGTAACGATAAGTGAAGGCACTAGCAAAGTGAGGCTCTAGATTATACTGCAGCTATGCTGAACGGACAGTAGGTACAGTTTTGTGGGTAGAGAGAGTAATCTGGCGTAATTAACAGTGTAACTACATCGGTATATTCAAAACCTCGATAACGATATATTGCGCTTTGGGGCTAGCGCAACCATTGAAAGAATTTGAAGAGATTTAATTTTCATTTACAAGTCTTGAGGTAAATCGTCGTATGTTTCTCAGGCATTTCCCGTTAATGGCGGGAGGCGGGATCCTCTCTCCAGATCGATTCAATTAAAAATGAAGAAAAGAGAGATACGAACCTGAGAGCAGTTACCGAAGTGCGAGCTATTTGTCCCCTCGTTTACCCGCCTAATATACTGGGTGCAATAGCAAAATTGTCCAAATCGTGTATCAGCAAGCGATAATTGTCCACCTACAAAAAAGCCACTAAATTAATTGAAATTTTTTTTCCCAGGGTTTTAGCCAAGACGTATAGCCATCTTGAAAACCTTTGTCCTAAGAGCCATTGAAAAATCAATTGAGATATTCAGCTAGAAAGAGAACAGTTTAAAATTGTCTTGTGTCAGTCCCACTGTCTTCATAAATTGGCAATTGTGATAGGAAAAATATCATTCAAGACTTCAGTATTGGTACCCAAACTTAAACTGGTTTCCATTTTCAAAGCTCATTCAAGAACAATTATGAGCATGGTGAATAAGTTTAAAAAATGGGAGCAGAAAGGATGAAAACTAGATCAGGAGGTCACAACAGCAAGAGAGATCATCAACTTAGATATAAGGAGATCAATTAGAAAAGATCCAACTCAATCCTATAAGACTTTTGGCTCGTGAGAGAGAAGTTTCTCTATAACAGTCCAAAGAGCAGTGAAACAGACTTAAAAATGCAAACGTACGTGGAACTTTTGAGCCAACTTGTTACTCCAGGACAGAAATGTAGAAGGTTAGAGAGGACGAAGATCATCTTGAATTAGTGGGGGAAAATGATATTGGAATATATATATATATATATATATATATATATATATATATTATTTGAACATTGTTTCAATTCTTCATGAGCTTCTAATCTTTAGCTATGATTAATGTTTGACATGTCATTTTAGCTTGAAGATCGATTTCCTCACGATTCTTCTGTTAATCTTGGAGAGTAATTATACATTCTTATTGTTCAAAGTAGAGTCCAGTAGTGTTTATAAAAAAAACCCGGAGAATTCAAGTAAGATATCTTTAATGGCTTTTACAAGATTTGGAGAATATTGCTGTTACTAGAGGTATAAGTCTGATAAAAACGCACTAGCAATCTCAATGTTCTCTCTCTTTCATTCTCTTTCTCTTACTTTCTCAGATACATGCACACACACACACAAACACAAGCAAACACATATATACATACACACATACATACATATTTACAATGAGAGATAGAGAGAGCAGTGAAATAGATATCGACAATGTCACTATCAATTTCACGCCACAAGAATTAAATTGAGGCTTGAAGCTGACAGTCACCATGCAGTGTTGCTCACATGGCCATACCAATTTACGAGATTGGCTACCATTATAATTATCATGCTTGTCTCATTCCACAATTGACTACTTCTTAAGTATTTTTTTAAAATTACGATAATGATTTTGTTGTTTGATGTCGCAATAATCTTAGGCGCTGTGTCCGACTAAACTGACTATATCAAATCCTTAGGGATTAAACAGCTTCGAAATGATTGAGAAATTGATTTCGAAAATGACTGCCAGAGACAGTGAGTAATTTCTTTTCTGAGTGCCGATGAAAAACGAAATGCACTTGAGGAAATGCGTTCAATTTTCACAGTAAATTAAAACTCAAATTTTGCAAAAGTGTAATTTTAAAACTGCTGGACAATTCCATCCACAGTGGTTAACTGTGAGGCCAATCAGATAAACTCCTATGTAAATATAAATGTCTTCAATTGTAGAATTCTATAGAACTTCCCCTGTTTAAACATATATTTTTAATTAAAGACTTCTAAAATCAAAGCCAAATTTTGACGTACAGGATTAGCAAAGTAAACTAAACAGATTTTCAACCTTCTATTTATAGGTGTGAATTAATATTTAAATTATATTTTTAGAATGAATCATATATACAACACTGTTTATCCGTATAACTTCATTTTATTGATTTTTTGTGTGTAAAAGATTTCCCAGTTCACAGAGATAAGCGCTCTGTTACTTAATGGAAATGCCGGCAAACAACATTACGATCATAAGCCGAGTGGACAGTTACTACATCGTGCTCGATATTTCCGCCGGACAAGACAAAAATCATTGTTTCCAAAGGTTTTTTTTTTAATTAATAATCTGTGAATAGTCATGATATCTTAGCAAAGCTAATGAATCTGTCTCTATTTCTTAGATGAGGTATTATGTACAATATTTACATTATTTGGACTATGTTCCTCATCATTTTCGCCATATTTATTACAACGTTTCGGCAGTTATACGCACCGGCCTTCTTCAGGTGGTTGGAATGTCGGAGTGAACCCTGTATTTCGCTCACTGGGGTAGACTGTTCTAATTCCACGTGTCATGTTTAATGGATGTCGGTTATCAGTTACCTCCTGTGAATTCCCCTCTCCAGTTTCTCCACTGCCTTAACCGGGTATTGAACTCACACTCTTTTGGTCCTATCACTGGATCTAAATAAAGCCTTTATCCACTGTGCCATGTGTCCTTGAGGAAACGTTGTAATAAAGATGAAGTCAGTAGTCCGAATAATGTAAAATGTCATGGAGTTATACCTATTTGATTTTTCGAATTCACCTTGTCTATAAGCCATCCATATAAAGCTAGGTCTGTTTTGCCATTCAACCAATAGCTGAACGAGGACGGTGGATTCACGTCTTTCTAAATAGTATTGGTGCAAAAAGCCAGAAATTGAATTGGTTCCTTGATGTCACTTTCTACAGAGGTCATTGCTACACGGTTTTTACATCATCAATATGCTCATATAGGAGGATATATCTTCTATTTGATGTGTCCCTACAGGCCGGGGTGTATATGCCTCTCCACAACTTCATATCTTTTTCAGATTTTAGTAATATTTGTCTTTTCACTGAATGGGTGGATTACAACGGTAATCGTACAATGACCAAAGTTAAACGGCTTCAAGACTGGTCAGTACCTAGACGGGTGCTACTTTGTGAATGCAAAGTTTTGTAAGCACAGATATGCGGCTGGTGTAATGGATAACGGTTCAGAATTGAAAACCCGAAAGATGAATTTCAATACGATTCAGGAACGTTATATTTACATACGTGCAAATACACTTGGGAAAGATATGGATCCTCCTTTTCTACCCCCAGGTATGGGTTAATTAGCAAGACTTGTATTACTAAACCATTATTATCTCCGAAAAATGTCTTACAATATGAACATATTTCTTGGCTTTAAATATCCCGAAAACATTTGATAAACCATAGAAAAGGAATCACTCAGTATATATGTATACATTTAGAGTATATTTTATTAGCATCACTTTATTAGCGGGTTTCTTTCTTATACTGCAACATTAATAATGATAATAATGGCATTAATAATCCTTATCATCAGTCAATAAATTGTCCGTTAGAAGAACTTATTACAAACGTGAAGGAGAGGAAGTCGAAATTATTAGGTCATAAATAACAACAATGCTTCCCCTACCATTCTACAAGGTAACTAATTAGGCAAAAGACATATCAGAAGAAAATGTATTTATAACATCAATGTGTTGACTGGAAGATCCCTCATAAAGACTCAGACATTGGCACGCCACCGAGACATATGACAGGAGCTGGTCAGTTGCTCAAATGTACTGTGACCTTATGACCATGGTGATGATGATTATTATGACGCTTTTCCTTATATATATTTGTATGATAAAAGCATTTGAGTTAATTGATTATGAAAATATTTAAAACCTATATGAATATCAATAAATTGGAAAGAACTACATATATAATGTTGGAATAGTGAGATGACTACTGAAAATATAACTATTCAACTATTATCAAACTGGCAGCAGTTGTTCAATGTCAGGACTTTCCATGACCCGAGATTTATTTTGTGTTTAATATGAGCAGTTGCAGTATAACGGTTCGGTGACACCTGTTACCCGTGACGTTCCTTTGGGCGCAGGAGCGGTTCCGAAGACTTTTATCCCCTTTACGCCGTTTATACTAGCAGTCGCTGGATGACGGTTAGTTGACACCTGTTGCGAATGTCGGTCCTTGCCGGGCGAGGATTTAATTCCCATAGACTTAACCCCCTTCACGCCGTTTGGGTTCGCATTATCTGACTTATTAACCAAGATTTATCTTGGGATTGCTAGTGCAGTGGTTTCCCGTTGCCTTTTCTACTGTGAAAAATTTTGTAGAATAATTATTTATATTTCAGCTTACTTTAAACAAACAATATTTAAATATTTGTATGATAAAAGCATTTGAGATAATTGATTATGAAAATATCTAAAACCTATATGAATATCAGTAAATTTGAAATAACTATATAAGTAATGTTAGAATAGTAAGATGACCGCTGGAATTATAACTAGAATGCTATTTTTTTACTCGACATATGTAAGAAACTCTTTAATGAATTCCTTCCGACGAAGGCGGAGAACCTGTTACCGATACGCCTATTTATACCTTCCGACGAAGGCGGAGAACCTGTTACCGATACGCCTATTTATACCCTTTTGATACACTTAGAGAGAAACATTTTTGGTGACTTGAACCGTCTTCATTATAAATTTGACTTGATTCACAGGATTCTGAACTGCTGACATCTTGCACCGATGATTTATAAAACATGGCTTCCAACCGAACACAAATGCCAGGAGGTGATACACAGTTCTAGTGAAAGTAATGTTTATTTAACTATTCAACAAACTGTCGCGTGCTTGGAAGAAGACCAAAGGCTATTAAAAAAAAAAAAGGAAAACAAAAGAATTTAAATCTGATGAAGAAACTATCCAGACAACAAACTGCCAGAATCAATAAAAATGCCGAAAAGATTCCTGAAGCGTTAAGAAAATTTGATGTTACTTGATCTTTGTTGCAAAACAGTAGACATCTCCAAAACCAAAGTAGTAACGTTCAGCCATCACCGAGCAGACCCTGAACTTTCACCCACCATGATGAATGGTTGTTCTCTTAAGAAGGCTTCTTGCATTGAACGCCTATTGGGACTCAAGTGCACCACGGACCTCAAACGGAACTCATAAATACAATACACCGCTAAAGATACTGCAAAAAAAAGAAAAACTCAGTCCCTTGTGCCACTCCATTAAATCCCTAGCTCCTTCTGCTAGATTTTATCTTTACAAGAACAAGAGCAGACCATAAATGGAGTACAGCTTCCATATATGGACAAGAGCTGTCCCAGTTTTAACTTTCCAATCTAAATTTATCTATATAACACTAAAAGACTGTGATAGCGTGCGTGCTTGCGTGGTGCGTCCGTCTGTCCGTCCGGCGCATAATGATTTACGAGTTGTCATAGAATAAGTATTTCAATTTTAACTTACTTTAAATAAACATTTTTTTTTAAATTAAAATATTCTAAAGTTAAAGAGAGACACAAAGAGATCCGGCGTTGCTGTCTCGTTCAGTTGTTTGTAAAATTTCTTGTTTAATATTAACAAACTGGCGGCAGTTGTTCAATGTCAGGACGTTCCGTGATCCGAGAGTTATTTTGTGTTTGATATGAGCAGTTGCAGGATAACGGCCCGGTAACACCTGTCGCCCGTGTCGTTCCTTTCCGGGTGCAGGAGAGGTTTCGTAGACTTTTATCCCCTTTACACCGTTTATGCTAGCAGTCGCTGGATGACGGTTAGTTGACACCTGTTGCGCATGTCGGTCCTTACCAGGCGAGGATTTACTACCCGTAGACTTAACAACCTTCACGCCGTTTGAGTTCGCATTATCTGACTTGTTGACCACGATTTGTCTTGGGATTGCTAGTGCAGTGGTTTCCTGCTGCCTTCTCCACTGTGAAAAATTTTGTAGAATAATTATTTTTATTTCAGCTTCCATTTAACAAACAATAATTTAAATATTTAAAAACAATATTTTTTATGTTAATCTCATTTTAAAAATATTTTAATTGAATAAGATTTAAAAATAAGATAATTTTTTTTTAATTCCAATATTTTTAAGTTACAGACTGATAAAAAGAGATCCGGTTTTGCTGTTTCGTCCAGTTGTTTACAGAGTTATTATTTTATAGTTCAGCTTTCACAAACAATATTTGAAATATTTACAAAAATATATTTTTGGCATATTTAAAAATATTTTCAAATGAATATGATTTTGAAATATATTTTGGCATATAAAAATTATTTTTAAAGTTTGACTGATTTAAATTTCAGGTTTATCCCGGAAGATCTATTTGTATTAAATGCTGTAAATAATCAGTAAAATGTTAAACATGAACTTAGAAACCAAAGAAATGTTGCCACGATCTAATTAAAATATTTAAATGAATCATAATCCTGAAGAGGCGGCGGACGAAAAATTTTCTTATTAAAAAAAGTCTCCGTAAATTTTAAAACAATATATACATTCTATGGTATAATATTTGTGTTCAAATCGGTCTGCACGAGGAACAGTTCCAGTGTACAACATCTTTGGAAAATGCCTGAAAAACATGCCACCAGTTGACCCAAGCCTGCTGAGTGCAACTGGGTAGACGGAACCCTTGGGGGTCCGTCGATAGCTGCGCTACCAGGAAGTCACAAGTAATCGTGACCGAGCGTTTCAGCGTACTGACCTTGTTCAGATTGTTGATAACACTACATAACAAGCACTCTCCCAGAAATTGCAACGAAGATCTGCTCAGCATAGTTGCAATATAAATAACAGGTTGGCCCTGCGGGTATTGAGAAAACACAAAATATGCCCGATCGACCATCTAAAATAGAGATTAGTTAGACGTCCTAATAGGCGGCTATCCTCGAATACGAATGGCCAGCTATATATATATATATATATATATATATATATATATATAATAAAATATGCAGCATATATTTTATATTACAAAGAGCTAATAATACCTTGAATCAATTAGCAATTTTAATATTGGATATATGTGGCACCATGCATACCTAGCGAGCTGAAAAGAAATATTCATAAATATATGATTTGTTTTTTACGGTTTGTCAACCATTTGATTATTATTTAGAGCTGAAAAATATTTCGGGTTTTAGGAATAATTCTTTCTTTACGTTCAAGCGATCTGGAAGAAGGAAAGAGAAAACGAAGAAGAAAGAAAGAAAACATAATACGAAACCAGGTCATAAGCGAGCACACACGGGCACGGCTGACAGATACCAGAGGTCGAAAAAATATCAGGTCAAGCACCTGACCTATATCCGTGACCACGAAAAATGGAAGTTTGTTATCAAATGGTTGAAGAAAGAAAGTTTAGGGACAATGAAAAATATGATAGGTAACAGGTGGGAAGTGTATCTAAGGATATGAAGACAAACCATTAATACGAAAACACAGACAATTTCCAGAATTGGAAAAAGACACACAAGATGATGTTCGCTGAAAATGTTTTTTTTGAGATAATGAAAATTTTTATTATCAGGCCTTTGGCCGGGAAAAAGTGAAATATTTTTATTCGTTCACGGAAACGCCAAAAGGTCTGAGAAATTTCTTTCTTAGATCATATCCAATTAGTGATAAACGTGTTAAAAAAGCCGAAGGTGTCATCGCAGTCGCTCATGATAATGGCGATTTAAATTTTTGTTTTTTTTAAGCAAGGTGTTTCTTCCCCCAGAACAAAGCCACGGATTGTCCACGCCCGACTAAAGACGTCATTGGCTAGATGGGATCACATGACACACGAAGGAGGAGAAAGATACCCGACCAGGACGTCATTGGCTAAATAAGATCACATGACACACGAAGGAGGAGGAAAGATACCCGACCACGACCTCATTGGCCGAAAGCGGTCACATGACATACGAAGAAGCGGGGAAGCGGGTATACGCCCCTCAGAGGCACAATAAGGAGGTGGGAGTGAAAGTGAGTTACCGAAAATGGAAAATCCCTAACCAGAAATAAGAAGGGTGGATACGTATTTAGAATTATCGAGAAAAAACCTGGCGCCGACAGACCCACCCCAGTTTTGACTGCGTCAATAAAAGCGGGAACCCAACCGACAGAAATCAGAGTTTGCGCCGCGGACGGCGAGGGAGTTTGAGCGCGGACGGCGGGCCAGGTTCATTCGCCCCTTTGCGGGCAAGAGAGGCCAGTTCGTTTGGCCTAAGAGAAGAAGTTCGTCCAACCCAAGCCGAAGTGAAGAAGTTCGTCCAACCGAAGCCGAAGAGAAGAAGTTAGTTCGCGCACCGACGGCGGAGATGAGTGACCAATAATTCAGACTCTGAAGAGAAGAAGTTTGAGTTGAAGTTTGCGCCGCGGACGGCGAGAGAGTTTCAGCCACGGACGGCGAGAGAGTTTGAGTTGGAGTTTGAGCCGTGAACGACAAGCAGAGATGAGCGCCCAGTGTTGAAACCGCGTCAAGGTAGCTGACCAAGATTCACGCACACTTCTGGACTCTTCTTCAACCAAGAACAAGTAGTTTGAAGAGCGACTTAGAATCAGACCACAGAAATAAGTTTTTTCGACTTTCGTCCAAGGACACGCCGAAACACAAATTTCTTAGAGAGCAGACAACTGGAAGCCTTAAAGTTGCCTAGTAAAAGCGTCGTGCCACAATCCACAGAACGGGTCGGGAAGTAGACATAGTCCTATGTACCGAGCAATTAGACATAAAAGTTTGTTACCTTTTTCTTGATACGTTGGACCTTGTGAGTTTTTATTTTATTTCTTTTTCTTATACATAACTGTGTATTATCACCACCGTTAGACTCAACTTGCATTACGGCCCCAAGCCCTGTTTGATCTCGTCTGTCTAAGATCAAGTCACAACGTTGGTAGGCAGACCGGAGATCAGTGCAGTTACCCTGGTAACCAGGCGTTGGAAGCGGGTTGGGAACGACGAGGCTGGTATCAATCTAACCAAAGGGTTAGAACGTCACGTTTGGAACAGCGAGGAGCGAACAGCTGACGCCGCGACAAAAGACGTCACAACTGGTGCTGTCCGTGACCAGGATATCAGAGCCTGGGGAGCACGTGACGTCACAATTGCCGCCGCGAACGGGATCGAACGACACAGTCGACGCTGCGACCGGGAGACGATGTCATATATATATATATATATATATATATATATATATATATATATATATATATATATATATATATATTTTTTTTTTACTTATTTTTAGGATCTTTTTTCGTAATTACGGACAGGATTTTAATATCTTTATTAAAGGGAAGAATGAAAATTACCATGTTCATGCGTATTCATTTTATTCTGGGTACCTTCGACATTAAAACAACATGGTAATTTTCTCTCTTCCTTCAATAAGGATACTAAGAAAATTGTCCGTAATTACGATTGCATCCTATTAAAAATAAGTGGACAAAACTTGTCTAAATTATTTTATGAGGTATGTCTGTATATATATATATATATATATATATATATATAAATATGTGTGTGTGTTTGTGTTTGTATATATATATATATATATATATATATATATATATTATATATATATATATATATATATATACAGCCACATTCAATGATGATACAGAGTATTTACTTATATATATATATATATATATATATATATATATATATATATATATATATATATATATATATATATCATCATCAACCAAATGTGTAAATATAGGTATATGTACGAACGCACGGTCATCTACAAAAAAACTAAATATATATACTCTACAATGTAAGAAATATATTAGTACCCAATATTAAATAACAGAGGTATTTAATATATATTAGAAATACACACACACACTCACACACACACACACACACACACATATATATATATATATATATATATATATATATATATATATATATATATATATATATATATAAAATCATGCGTATGTTTTAGGAAAGGTCTTGATTTGCCTGCAGACTATGTTTAGTTGTGTGTCAGGTTGTAACTGTTTCGTGGCCTAAGGTAGTGTGATGCCATTATTTCATAAATTTTTTTACATATTCGAAACTCACCTAATATCTGACCAATTGCTCGTCATGTTCAGGGACTTCCTCGCCACCAATGTCTGTCTTAATTCGTTTTTTCCTCACTCTAAATCTTCTTCGATTCTTTGAATAAACACTGAGCAGTCCATCTCAGACTGCTGCAAATATTTTTGAGTAGATCATAAAACTGTGTTTGGAACAAGCAAACACACTATCAGTGTTATCTTCGATTACGAAATTCAGGCATGACTGATCCGGCTTTAAGAGGAGGAGAAGAGAAATATCGTAAGAGTGCAAAGACAGATTGAGATAAAGAGTGGGAAGAAGGAAGGAAGGAAGGAAGGAAGGAAGGAAGGAAGGAAGGTAGGAAGGAAGGAAGGAAGGAAGGTAGGAAGGAAGGAAGGAAGGAAGGAAGGAAGGAAGGAAGGAAGGAAGGAGGAAGGAAGGAAGGAAGGAAGGAAGGTAGGAAGGAAGGAAGGTAGGAAGGAAGGAAGGAAGGAAGGAAGGAAGGGGTAGGTAAATGTTGAGCCTTTCATCTTTTTCCTTCCATTATACCAGAAAGTTGGAACATCTCCAATCTTCTCACTCCATCACCATCCAACCAACATGCCCCCTTTATTATCAGACAATTCTTTGTGGTTCGGCTCAGTTTACTATCTTCCAAAGATCACTTGCCTCGCCCACTTCCAATCCTAACCCCACGCACTGTAAGCAGACCTGTCAGTACTTTGCGAAGAGTAACTTTTCCATGTAGCATTTCCCTTTCATTCGTCATTTCAACAACCGTTAGCTTTTCAATAATTCATACATGGGTCGTTAGCACTTCGCCAAAATTTCTTCCGTAACGCACCCATTTCAAAAATCGATTATTTGTTGAGGGCATCCGTCCACAATACAGGTCATTTCGTGTTTGCAAAAGCAGCAGTTTTGGCTCGGTCTCCTATATCCGTTCACTCTCATTTCCAGTGTAGATTTCGGCAAAATATCAATCATTTAACACAAATCCCAAACCGGAAGTTGTTGAGTGAATCCATTACTTTCACTCTTGCTACAAATGAGGTAACCTTTTCACATCTGTTGGTTTAATATTCAATGATTATGATTCTCTTCCTTCAAATGTGTGCGGCTGGAAAAGTATAAATTACAACAGTTTAACAAAAGAAAAATGATTATTAAATCCTCGTAGGGGAAAGGAAGCTTACAATTCAAAAATGGAATAAAGGAATACCTCGATTAGTGCGGCTGTCGGTAATTATTAAAAAATCAATTTTAAATTACTATGGTTAAACTGAAGAATGTTTTAACGCACTAATGGAGTTTGATGCAAGCAATAATCGGATTTTCGGAAAAATAAAATTTAGCGCTCTAAACGAAAGAGATACTGCAATCAGACATTATATTATGTTTCGTTCTTTTTTTCATAGGGGTCGTCTAATTTACTATGTAACTTATTCGTAAATAGTTCACTCTATGGAAAACAACAGATGCTCATACGACTTGATTTCTTAATATATAAAGAAATGGAAAAAATGTGAATTCGTAATCTGGAGTAAATTGCTACTATAGTACTACTGATTAAGTTAATATAGTATTATATTATATATAAAGACATTTTTATGTTTAACATTCTTTTTATAGATACAAGTATTTATGCAAATGCTCTGTTTATAATAAACAGTATGAAACAACATTTACCGGCCTGAACGTCCGAGAAATTTTCACAGGACGTTCAGGATTCGAACATGTACCCCATACGGAACCGTCATTTAGCATGACGTGCCTTTACCGATTTGGCCACGAAGGAGAGTTCGGCGAGCAAGGTCGAATTTACTCTATTTAAACTTCAATCTTCCATGAAACTCTCACGTACATTCATGTCTGCTCATAAAGTATCAAATGTAAACAAATGACGTCACACATTATGAAAGTCCGACAATTATTTTAAGACATTTTTATGTTTAACATTCTTTTATAGATACAAATATTTAAGTAAATGCTCTGTCTATAATATATAGTATATATATATATATATATATATATATATATATATATATATATATATAATAAAATACTATATATATAGTATTAAATACTATATATATATATATATATATATATATATATATATATATATATATATATATATATATATATATTTAAATTACTTTAGTAATGTATTACTATATTAATTAAAGTAAGGTGATCAATTAGGCCGGATTAAGTATTACATATTTTTTTTACATTTAAAGAAATACCGTTTATTGACCCTATTTGTTTTAATTTCCGTTTAGTGGTCAATATACTATGGCATAATAGGCTGAATTCTCCCTATTAACTTTTAAAATTATGACGTCGACGATAGGATGTTTAAATCGCCTGAAAGAAACAGAATTTGTCGAAGCTTTGATCCGTTTTTTTGCAGCCAAAGATAGCGTTAAAAAATTGAAAGACAACCAGGCAAGCGGGGGAAAATGAAGTAACTGATTTCTTTCTAGCTTCGCCAGGTTTTGAATTTATAATGAAAATTTATGTGATTGCATTCTATTTTAGATATTAGGGATGAGGGCTAATTAATCTACAGTAATATGGAAATGACAATCAATCATTTTTCTAGTTACACTGAATATTGTACACCTCCACTCAGTATTTCAACGTAGAACGCCGGATAATATTGATTTAAAGATTTCTGTATATTATATTCTCTATATTCATTATCATGATCGTCATGCCTTGGCTTCGCAAAACGAACATCAAGAGGAAGTCTGTACACGTTCATTTCAGGCACGTTTGTGACTGATAAACTTAATGCGGGACAGACATACAAGTTCACAGTAGTCCGGCCTGGGATCGATGGCATAGCGTTGCAGTACTTCGTCCTCTGCCTCTGAGAGCAGCCCTGCACGTATTCCCAAAGAAGGAGGCAGCATGATTGGTGGTGAGACACCAGGTGTCACGGTTCTCAGCTAGGGTTGACCATTGGCAATGTTTGATGTGACAGGCACCAAGGGCATTTTTAGGCTGTCTTTGAATCGTTTCTTTGGTACCTCTTTGCGACGATAGCCAGTGGACAGATCGCCGTACAATCAAATTTTAGGCAGGCGATCATCCTCCACCCTGAAAAAGTGTCATGACCTCAATGCTGGTGATCGTCGCATTTTCAAGGACTTCAGTATTGGTGACAACGTCCCCCCCGTGGGTGTTAAGGATTGTGCGGAAGCTGGGCCCGTAGAGCCGTTCAAGTAGTCTGTATCAATAGAATGTAAAATCATATCCGAAGAAAAGCTCATATAATAAGACACATTTGAAATATTGCTTCATATTAAGCGGGCAACACTTTAAAAACAATAGCAGACCATCGCAATGCATCTGATCATAAATTTAACCTAAAAATACAGACTGATTAAAAGAGAATAGAAATTATTTACACTATTTACATTAGTAACTCATCTCTTCATGTTTTTGTCTAACTCTTCTCTCGCCAGGGACTAAACTAACAACTCTTTGGGTCAAGTCTCTGGATTGACCTAGAGAGCTGAGCTACTAAAAGGAACTGAAAATTGGTATATCCGAAAGAGCCATAGCCCATAGACCAAAAACAATCTACCCCGGTGGATGAAATGAAGGGTTCGATTCGAAATTCCAAACACTTGAAGTAGTCCGGAACGTACAACGGCCAAACCGCCGTGAATAACAACGATGAGGACAACAATCTGAACAATGTAAATAGTGTAAATAGTTACAATATCCCATCTCAGAAATATCGAAATGTATAGAATTGAAATTACTATGAAGAACATATTGAAAGTGCACTGATCTCACAATTTTATGCAATCAAACTTAAATCTTCATTTCAATCCTTCATGAATTCCGATCCATAGCTATAATTAATTAATGAGGAACATGCCATTTTTCACTATTTACATGATTCGGACTATTGTCCTCATCGTTGTCGCCATATTTATTACAACGTTTTGGACGTTGTATGCTCCGGCCTTCTTCAGGTGATTGGAATGAGTCTCCTGAGCCGGCCAACCATAGAAATGAATGCATTATGGTAACCAGTAATAGGAAGTGCCAGAGAAAAGCGATAATAACAAAACAAATTGCAATATGAGCTCTGGTAAAAAACATGGATTAATAACAGCAAAAATTGCAATATGAGCTCTGGTAAAAAATGGTTGCTGAAGACATTAGGTTTATAATACCTAGAAATTCATACACCGATTGACCTCAAGGACACATGCCACAGTGGATAAAGGCGTTGGTTAGATCCAGTGACAGGACCCAAAGAGCGTGAGTCCAATAACGTTGAAGGCAGTGGAGAATATGGAGAATGAATTAACACGTGATAACTGATAACTGAAATCCATTAAACATGGCTCGTGGAACTAGAACAGTCTACCCCAGTGAGCCAAATAAAGGGTTCAGTTCGACATTCCAACCACCTGAAGAACACCGGGGCGTAAAACTGCCAAAACGTTGTCATAGATATAGCGACAACGATGAGGACAATAGTCCGAATAATGTAAATAGTGTACATAATACCACATCTCAGAAATATAGACAGATGTCATTTTTCTATGATCGAATTCATCACAATCCTTCTGTTAAGCCTGGAGAATAAATATACATTCTTACTTTTCAAAGTAGAGTCCAATAGTGTTATAAAAACCACGGAGAATTCCAGTAAAATATCTTTAATCATTTCTAAGATACAATGATCAAAGCTTAATCTAGTAATTAGGAAATTTTGTTGTTACACGATTTGAATAATTACCATTATATAAACAAGGTTCATTAAGAATACATTTATCAAACTTTGGCGGCGGCTTCCTCACACAAGAACAAGGATAAATTTCTATATAGACCTAGCTCATCTACGATATCAGCGACCAACATCAAAGTTTTAATAGCAAACTGTGGTATATGAACTAATTGAGAGAGAAAAAAAAGAAATGTAGGAGTGGTCTAAACATGAAATCCAACAAACATTACCGGCTTCAATACAAAACTAATCACTTGTTACAGTTGCTGATAAATATCTTTATCGACTTTTCTCCATATTCCAACACTCATTTTTCACACAAAGGTTTGTTTTTCATACAATCTAAAGACGCCTGCTGTATGGGGATAAATCGGGCTTCCTCGCGTGGGACCATATGTTGGCGGGGGCGACTCATCATGAAGAGGATCTGCGAGGTGAATTCAGGAACGTCCACCCCCTCTCTGACTCCTGCTCCCGATTCTTCGGGATTAGACTAGGCCTCCACAGCCATTCCCCCCACCGTCACTAGAGAAAAGAAAGACAAAAAGGAATGAGGATGTTCAGATGCGAGCGGATGTCGACGATTACATTAGATTCAGTATTTTCTATAAGCAGCATGAGTTAAAATACATTTATTAACTGGTGCACATGTTTTTCTTGGACAAAATATGTTAGATCAAATGTCTGCACGTAAGAATCAATATACATATCTTATTTCAATTATTAGCTAAACGAAATTAATTATTCCTGATATTAATCTTATTAAATAAATACTTTCTATTACTAGGCATATAAGTGAATAACGATATTTTGTATTCCAGCTATCAATCAATTATAAGATATATTTATTTATTTCTATTTAAATTTTATCATATGATCTGCTGGTTTGAATATATCCAGTGACTGGTTATGAGATCAAATATTTATTTAGGCTACTTCAGCATTTATGAAATACATCATGTTCAAAGGCATATAGCCAAACTCTCTTTGCGGTTTGTGGCATATATATTGAACCTGGTTTTATAATTGATACGCCATGATGTTATAGAAAGTGTTTCACTGAATATGTAAACAAGCAGTTAATTGTTTTGCATGAATAAATTACATGCTCAACAAAAGCGTAAGCAATATAGAGAATCAGGAATTGGCTATTCTTTTTTTTTTAATTTAAATTTTGATCAAGTCTCACCCGCTTGCTAGAACCTGTTGTAGGATCAATCGAAGAGTGCACTTTTTACAAACAGAAATACCATACCTGAAGCTCTTCAACTTAGCAAAACACCAGGCATTTATTTAAGTATTTATTAAGTATAAGCTGATGCGATGATTTGCCAAGCATCTTATTACGAGACGATAAGAAGCTACTTGCTCCGTTAATGTGGATGTGAATAACACTGTAGAAACGATAAATCAGTGACTTTTAACTACCGATTGAATAACAGCATAGGAGAGTTTCAATTCACGTATGCAAGGTAAGGTCGTCTTTGATTGATTGACGAGTTAAAAGAACACTCACTAAAGTGTTCATGAAATATTCAAAGTCTTAGAGTAGACTGTGTGTCTGCAATCGTAGGAATTAATGCGAAATTCTCATGAAATTTTAACAAGTCTTGTCATTGATATGATGAGTTCTTTGAAGAGATAATTTGTAAAGCCGTATTGATTTAATTATGTTTCCAATATGTCCGTCTTATATTTCTCAAGATTCCTGCAATGTTCATTTTTCTTCACACGTATGCCACAATGGCCTATATGATAAATCCTGGTAAGCATCAGGTAACCATCGGTAGATTTTTCTTCATATAATTCGCTACTGTTTATCGTGATTGCTTTCCGACAGATGTAACGTTGTTTGCCTCTCGGTACACTATCACTATTTTTTTGGCAGATGGTCTAGCGAACTACATTCCTTAGTTCCACCAGTCCAGTCAACTTATCTTCATTCCCTTAGAATTCCATTAGTGAAGAGGAAGTACCACTCAGGCAGAAATATCCCGAGAACTCCAACATTACACTCCCAAGAGATATTTCCTTGATCAATAAATTCTTAAACTCTTGATATCTAGGGTTTGTTTGTTTATCGTATATAAAATGCTTAAGTGTCATTTATTGTCAAAATTTAATTTTCTTGTGAGCTTTGACGTAATAAAATATGATATGTGTTATTCTAATTTCATATGTGAATACATAGTAGATGAGACACAGCTTTTTTGCTAATTTTGTGATGTACAGTGGCCATTAATAATAACTCAAGATTTCATTGTTAAATAAAACAGTATTTACTTACAACGGCAAATAAATACTAAACAAGAACAAAGAAGTAAACGTCATTTCATTGAGACTTGTTTCGTTGAATAATTTAGACATGTTCTGAATGGAATAATTATGTTATGGTCCAATCTGAATTTTTTTTCCATTATGGCTCGTAATAACGTCATTGTAGAGCAAATATCAAATTAAGTTGATGTAAAAGAAAAAAAAATTCATATAACGTTCTTTTTACACTATACATGATATATGTTAATACATTAAATGGAATAATGTAATTTCTTTGAAATTTGAGGCCGGTAGATAAGTCTTTGAACTTACTGTATATGCCCATGTAAAGATCTACTTCATGCACAATGCCAAACCTGAATTTTGAGAGGCATGAATCTTAAGCCCCCCCCCCCATAAAAAATACTTGTGTCTAGTGCAACCGGTCACCGAAAATACATGATTTTAACCTCTTCAAAAGGATTACTTCTGTATAGTGCCACCCTTATCACAACGAAGTACATTCTAATTATAAACAGGACGAAAATACCCTAAAATTTTTTTTATTGATATATACACTACAGATCTTTGTACAGACATAAAAATAATTATATACTGCACTAAAACTAGTATATCTAATACAATCATTCGTAATGACACTTTTGGGACTTTTGGGAGATTGGTAAAAAAGTAAAAATAATATTTATGTTGGATACACTACAACAAAGTTGTCTCAGAGGTTACATTTTCAGTTGAATGATATGTCCATCATTTCTAAACATTTACAACAACATAACTGTCCACATTCGCAATTCAGAATAATTCTTCACGAAAATGCTTGTATACTTTTTGATGAAAAGAATAACCATAAACTAAAAATTATCGAAAGAATCTATATAAAAAATTGAAATCAAGCATTAACAAAATTAATTACGAATACTCCACAAATATGTTTAAAAGGTGTACAATAGATAGTTTGAAATGACAAGGTTTACACAATAATTTTTCTTTTTACTACATCTTTCGTAAAAAACTCTCCACAACCATAATTTGTTACATCCGCTATGACGAAAGTACTTAGAATAAAAGAAATATGTAACAACACGGCAATTTTTTGTGGACATTCAGGCCGGTAAATGTTGTTCAATACTGTTTAATATAAACAGAGGATTTACTTAAATATTTGTATCTATAAAAAGAATGTATAAACATAACAATGACTTTCGGACATTAGTACATTTCATATATATATATATATATATATATATATATATATATATATATATATATTGAGGATATTTCATGGCAAATTGGAAAGAGTTTATTTCTAAGGCGTTTCGTACTTCAGGAGGTCATCGTACTATATATATATATATATATATATATATATATATATATATATATATATATATATATATATAGCAGCGATTAATTATTTCATTGAAATATTATTCCATTTAATGTATATTCTCATTAACGTTAAATACATGAATAGATATCTTATTCGGAATTCGCCAACGAATAACAAATGTGCAAGTGTATTGCCATTAGGTAGTTGACCAATAATGGGGAATTTTCTCCCTGAAAATTTGCATCTGTTGACTGCTAATTATGTCTTTCCAATCACTGGTCACATATCTTCCTTTCTTGACCTGCCTGTTCCGCTCCGAATACAAGCTACTACTTCCTGGCAAAAAACTGCATGTCCTTTCTATAAGGATAACGTAAAACGTAAAATCAATCAAGATTCTATTCACTCATTTTCATAAAAAACTATAACATGAAGAATATCCTTTTTTTTTGCTCCGCATCAAATGTGTCATCTGCTCTGCGTCTCAAAGCAGCAAGCTATTCGAACTTTTTTTGCGTCCAAACGTTTGACGGACTCATTAATAAAATCATAAATTAAGATGATTCTCTGAACTGGATTAATAAACCTCGTGTTTCTCGCTGTTAATATTTAGAATATTCATAAAAATTTTAAGAACGATAGCTGTTTACGTCGAATTACCAATTTTTAATAGTATCTCTTGCAAAAAGTATTTAATAGTATCTTTTGTAAAAAGTATTTAACATTCTATCTAACTATCTTTTTATATCTATCTATCTAATTCGGCATGCGGTATCTATCCCATATCAATATATCAATATCTATCTATCTATCTATCTATCTATCTATCTATCTATCTATATATATATATATATATATATATATATATATATATATATTTACATTATTCGGACTATTGTCCTCATCTTTGTCGCCATATTTCTTACAATATTTCGGCCGTTGTACGCTCCGGCCTTCTTCAGGAGGTTGGAATGTCGAACCTAACTCTTTATTTCGCTCACTATGCCATGTTTAATGGAAGTCAGTTATCAGTTATCTCCTGTTAATTTCCCTTTGAATGTTCTCTAGTGACTTAACCGGGTATTAACTCACACTCTAAGGGTTCTGTCATCACTGGATCTAACTAACGCCTGCATCTACTGTGCCATGTGTTCTTGAGGACATCTGGGAAATTCACAGGAGATAACTGATAACTGTCATCCATTAAACATGGCACGTAGAACTAGGACATTATACGCCAGTGAGCGAAATAGAAGGTAATTTTGACATTCCAACCACCTGAAGAAGGCCGGAGCTTACAACGGCCGAAACGTTGTAATAAATATGGCGATGAGATGAGGGCAATAGTCCGAATAATGTAATTAATGTACATAATACCTCATCTTAGAAATATAGACAGATACTCTCTATATTTGTGTATGTGTGTCTATGTATAAATATATCAACTTCAGTATGCACGTATCTGTATACTTTTTTTTTTTACAATATATATACATATATATATATATATATATATATATATATATATATATATATATATATGTGTGTGTGTGTGTGTGTTGGTATGTATATATCTATCTGTCTATCGTTTTCACTCTCTCACTCTGTGTATGTATATATCTCATAAGTGATAGATGCATAAGTTTGTTCGAAATCCACTATTTCCAATGTTATAACATGCCAATAATTTCAATGCATCGGTCGGTATAATAAACTATCAATATCTATCTATCTATCTATCTATCTATCTATGATTTTCACCCTATCTATCTATCTATCTATCTATCTATCTATCTATCTATCTATCTATCTATCTATCTTTTTTATCTATCTATCTAACTGTCCAGTGTATCTCTCAGAAACAACAGGACATGTTCCTATGACGACAAAAAAAAACATCAAAAACCAGAAAGAAAAAAAAACAAACAAAATTATTAGGCACATATAAAAATCAGAATCAGAAAGCTGTTGGAATTAAGATAGAGAAGTCTGCCTATATATTTGTATCTCTATTAAAATATCTATTTATCTATCTATATATATATATATATATATATATATATATATATATATATATATATATATATATATATATATATATATATATATATATATATATATATCACTCTATCAAATACAGACACACATATATGTATATATAACTGTCTTTTCAATATCTACCTAATAAAAAATAACACGCACTCATGCACAAATATATGCACACACACACACACACACACACACACACACACACATATATATATATATATATATATATATATATATAATAAATATATATATATATATATATATATCAATAATTGCACAACTCCGAGTTTCCCACCGAAGCAATTTTCAAGCGCTGGAAATAATATATTTATTTTTAATTATATATTAAAATAATAAATTAAATATATAAAAATAAGATATAAATGTATTAAAATAAAATATAAATAAAAATCATTGTATTATAGCAAGCACTTGAAAATCGTTTGGCATGATACTCAGATTTGTGCAATAAATGAAAGTTATTGTGAATATTTCTTCACACACACACACACACACACACACGCACTTCAACACGCATATATTTAACAGCTCTGCTACTTATAATTGAGCGCTGTTTTTTCTTACACTATATTCAGTTACAAACACAAACACGCATATATATATATATATATATATATATATATATATATATATATATATATATATATATATAAAGGAAACGGAAATAAAAAAAATCAGTGATTCCATTTGGTGAGATGCTACTCTAACAATTAAATAAACAATTTCATGTCGTTACGGTTACTTTTGAACTCAGTGAACTGATGAAAAAGAAAACTTCGTTTACATTTTTTTTTTTCAATTCTTTCTTTGCTACATCTCAGGAAGTCAAATCAAATATCTGTGAACACATTAGGCTTCTAAATGTTCTAAATACAATAAATGAACCAAGGAAACCTTTGCTATTTCACCTTCGCATAAAGTCTATAAAATCCACACATTTTAGTCGAAACGTCAAAGTTTAAATACAATCAACGACTAAACGCAATTAAAAAGAGAACGCAAGGCGCACCATTCATTGTTACCTGTATCACGTGGGAAACTTGTTTTTGCGTAGGTTGATATAAATCGAAGAGGTAAACAAGATTTCATTACCTGCTTGTTTTATTTCACGTGTTTTATTTTTCTTTCTATTATTTGCTGAAATGAACAAACAAAGTTGAACCGAGCTTCCATGTTTGATACCAGATCAAGGTGTTTTCAAAAACTTTAATCCAATTGATTCTAAAAGAATTGATCTTTTGTAGAATCAGTGGATTATTTCGAAGTTCTTAACTCTATTTTATGTTAAAGATAGATAGATTTATTTATTAAATATTTACTAGAAATGCCATTAATGCATGCATCGAATCGTAAGTGTAGCTTTGCTTTAAATAAGCGCGACAAGTACACAGAAAACAGTTTCTTTTTCTTCTATGGTGCCATTTTTCTTTCAGTATGTGGGCGATAACGGCTCTCCACAAGTTTCTCTCCAACGTGATCCTTAGAAGCGTGTCTCCCTTTGTCAAGCACCTCGCACTCTGTTCCGGAATCCATTCACACAAGTTAATCAGGCACGTGATCCCCTGCTTTCCACTCTCTCTTTTGATACATCCTCCAAGTTCCACGTTTTCAAAAAGCTCCTTCCGCATTATGTGTCCAAGAAATTACAGCTATTTCCCTTTCATTCTGGGTATAAGTTCTCTTTTTGTCACAATTTTCTTTAAAACATCTTCCCTGCTTGCTTGCTCAGTCCATAGATTTCTAAGTAACATTCTGAGGAAAAAGAAAAATTCCGTTGTCCTCCGTTTCATCTTCCGTGGCGAAATTTTGCAGTATTCCCTACTAATCGAAAGGATTGTTTCCACATAGCAATTTAGTTTTCTCTTCCCTGTTACTAACAAAATTTTCCTTTTTGTTCTTAGTTTTGCATTTCGAGAGTATATTTCACTCATTCGACGCGCGTTCGGGATTCAGTGTCATATTTTCCATCCTCTGTTTCAAGACATAAACATATACATCTTATTTTGGAAATTTGCATTTAATAATGTTTTTCATTATTTTTCCTAGCCCCTCTATGTATAAATGTCGAAAAGCATCACTCATACGATTTAGAAATTTGTGGAATTTTCAATACTAATTTTAACTCAATATGAGGTCTGAGAGCAACACAAGGTAAGGCGTTATTGGGCAAAGAAGGCAAGAAGTGAAGTTCCCGAGGCTATGTACGAGATAACGGTTGACCCTAAAATTGAAGAAGTGAATACTGTTGTAATTTGGAAAACTCCCTGCCGGAAGATCTGGGGAAGAATCTGTCCAAATACTGAGGACAACAACGTGAATAGTGTAAATAGTTACGATACCCCATCTCAGAAATATCGACAGTCATAGAATAGAAATTAATATGAAGAACATTTCGAAAGTCCACTGATCTCACAAATGTATGTAATCAAGTTTAAATCTTAATTTCAATCCTTGATGAGTTTCGATCCTTAGCTATAACTAATTAATGATGAACGTGCCATTTTTCTATGATCAATCGAAACTTTCTTCTTATTCTATCGATGGAATACGTAAGGAATGGAGATGATTGACTCTTGTGTGTTCGTGGCATGGCAGGTTCAATGGTAAAGATTAAAGTTGTTGGAACCAAGGAAAGTAGCCCATCAGAATATATATCATGGAAATAGCGATAGACTAGCGAGAGTCTTGTGACATTTCCTCTGTGCAAAATGGTTGGAAAATAATTAATCCTTCACAGGTCGCCTTTGAACTCTATCAAGATAGGAAAATGAAGACCGTGTAGCTCCAGCCCAGATATAACAGCAATACTCAATTTTAGGTTTTATTTTGTAAAGATATAGTATTGCGGCTGTATTCATAGTTACTGGATCGATAAAATGGCACGATCATTTTTCCAGCATCTTTGGCAATAGATCGTATATATGAGTTCCACATGAGGTCTGTGGTAAGCTTGAATCACATTAGACTTTAAAGGCAGGGACCATCCTCGACTGGACACCCATCCATCATGGTAGGTGAATATCCAGTGTCTTCTTTTGATGGTAGAATGTCACTAGATTGGTTTCGCTCGTACTGAATATTACAGGACAGTCATCCCCCTATTGAACTAACTACGACAGTTCAGAGGAGATATGATCTTCCCGCTTCTGGTCTTCCTTTGAAGATGCATCTATATACTGTTGTCTCATCCGTTAAAATATACACCAAGAAACGAAATATGTTCTTAGGCAGATGGTTACTATAGAAAAGAAAGAATATAGACGCCATTTTGATATTATCAAGCTTGGATGAGAGGAGTGCAGCTTCAGCTCAAATATGTCAATAGTACTTTATTTTATGTCTGATTTGTTTCGTAAAGGTAAAGCATATCGGTAAGATTCAGGAATTACCGACCATTTTCCAGCATCTTCAGCGATGGATCATATATACTAGTTTACTTTGCGCTCTGGAGTGAATATATTCCAGTAGGCGATCAAGGTAAGTGGCCTCATCGAAAGAAACGTCTATTCGATAGAAGGAAACGCATGGGCTAATCGGAAATATCAAGGAATGCCTGGGAATCAAAATTTTAAAGTGTAGTTAGCCGTTTCACGCTTTCAATCCTAATCTAAGTAGGAATAAAATGTACTCAAAAAGAAGAAACATTCGAAGATTATATTATGCTCTCAGGCTGAAGATGTTACAAAATAGTATTTTTTTTTCTGCGTGGGCCAACATTATCAGATGACTTAAGAATTTGTATAATACTGCATCTCTGCACTTCTGCTTAATCCCTTGAAACGTTAATCTGCCCTCTGCAATATCTTGCTTTTAATCTTGCTAAGAATTTGCCCAACCATCTCAACAAGAAACCTGATATGGAAAACGCGTTAGTCGCCAATAGTTTGATCACCCAATAATGCGATGCAGAGTAACAATAGCATTCACAAACACACAGACAAGAAAGACACCCATCCCCCCCACAGACACGCACACGTGAGTATGTGATTTATTTTGCGAACACAGTTTTTGGCCACGGTGTGATGTGTTCGGAAAATAAAACATCCCTATAAATCTAGAAACATACACACAACACATACACGCAGTTTAAAAAGCAAGGATAACATCAACCTTGAAACTGTCTAAATGTATAGCCGAAAGCGCTCGGAATTACAGAACATTTGGACAGTTTCTACACACTCTGTGCCCATAAAAGAAAACACTTGTTCGCTCACAAGAAAAATTAAATAAAAAGCTTTATCGCAGTAACTTGAAACATGATAAATGAAGGATTACTGCCTAAATACATACATACATACATATATATATATATATATATATATATATATATATATATATATATATATATATATATATATACACACACACATATATATATAATAACGTAAATAATGTAATAATGTAAATAATTACAATACTTCTTCTCAGAAATATAGACCAACGTAAGAACGCTCCAATTAATCAAATACATTTATGAAAATATGCGGAAAACACATATATATATATATATATATATATATATATATATATATATATATATATATATATATATATATGGGTGATGCTCAGCGAAAGTTATTTCCTTTGTTCAATAATATTTTCTAATGCAAAATCAAATTTGATCGTCGTGACAACTTGAGAGTTTGATGAATTTTCCATTTCAGACACGAAACCTATTAAATCTTTTATCTTCAATTGCGATCTGTCAGAATTGACAGTGTTAAAACCTCGAAGACAATCTTCACTTGGAAAACTTTTCAGCATTTTAAATATTGAAGACTCACTTGACAATATGAATTGCTACACATCACATGAAAGCTTTGTTCTTTTCGAACCACTTACATTCTCGTTATCTTACTATGTATTCACTGTATATATATATATATATATATATATATATATATATATATACGTGTGTGTGTGTGTATTTTTCTGTACTCATCTACCTCTAGGAATCAACAACTTTTAAACCACCCGTTTTCAAAAGATCAATCTTCCCTACACGTCACACACGTAACCCAATACGCGTCAATTTTAATAGCGTGATGCAGTTGTCAGAAAGACAATTCTTAACTTGTAAAATTTCTGCTACATGAGAGCGGTCGCTTTCAATATCTCATAGATGCCTTTCTGAAGATCCAGGCCTGAAAAAGCGATTTCTATGTATAAAATTATGCTGATCATGATAGTATACGCATTTTGGCTATTGGGCTGCGAGAAACATGTACAGCACATTTTTTTTAAAGAAACAGTGAGGTATATAAGAGGCTCCATAGAGGATCTAAACGACGCATCAAGCGTCAATTGAAACTATTCCTGATACAGGACAAAGTCGATCCTGAGACCTAGGAAACTGTCGCTTCAAACCGGCCTTCCTGACGTAGGACCATCCGAGGGGAGCAAGACGGTCGTGTCCATCCGTCAAAATGAAGAGGATGTACACCGTGCTGTCAGAGGGCCCGAATCACCCAGCGTCGTCCACCACCCACACTCCTCTGTGACTTCTGCGCGCAATTATTCAGAGTGGAGAAAGTGAATAAGGAAAGAGCATGACAGTGCCTATTCTCTGATGCGAGCGGTTGCTGACGATATATATATATATATATTGTTGTGTATGATACACCTAATTTACATAAGTGGAGTACCGACCATATAAATATGGGTTGGTACCGGAAGACGACGGAAGATTAAGAGATCCAGAGACTCTGCCCGACTGCGACTTAGTCAACACATTCTGCAGGAACAGTCTTCCCAATAATATACCAAAACTACCTGTAAATATTGTGTACCTTTTTTCATTGTTTCAATACATTTTGTTACGTACATTTTGTGTTGTATTATTATTATTCCATGCTTATTCAAGCTTCAACATATATATATATATATATATATATATATATATATATATATATATATCACAAATAAAAAACATTTATACAAATAATTAAATAGCATTGTTAATGTGATTAATGGCGAAATCACTTCCCTAACGGAACTTAATTAGTCATTATTTTACTATCAATTCCTTAAATAATAAGATGATTATATTCGAGAGTTGTCAGATGGAAGACACATGCTAGGTACTTTCGACAATTTCAAATTGTCATCTTCAGGGCGCAATTTTCCCATACATAGGCAAATAGGAATATAAACATTTTATTCAAGGAATTGATAGTAAGTTAATGTCTCATTAATTTTTGTTAGCGAAGTGATGTTGACTGATTGAAGTTTTGTAAAATATTTATTCCATAAAAGTAGAAAAAAAAAAAGGAAAACGTACGTCATTTGTTAACAACTGATTTCCTACGTACATTTTAGACCAAAGAAAAGTATTAGTTATCTTCCAGATGGAGACAGCTGTTTCCTTGTATGTGTTTGTCTTTTCGGACTAGACTCTGATTTTTGCACATTTATGTGTTTTCCTTTGTTACTGCAGCCATAGCTTCTTCTGTATTTATAGTAATTCTTGACAAAATCTGAAATGTTTTCTGTCCTGACGTGGCGTCTCAGCTTCAATCACTTTCTCACCGTTATAACGTGGCCTCAATGTGACTATCATATAGAGAATTTCATGGCATTTATCATTTATGGTACTCACTTCTGCGTTTCTAGTAAAGCACGAAATTAAAAAAATTAAATGCATTGTCAAACGATATCTCCTCTAATTTTAAGTTCTATCCTTTTATATTCCCCTCTACCTAATAATGTCATTTCTCATATTCTTTTACACCCAGAAATACTTGTATGTTAGTGACACTTTTATCTTGTTTTGTGTAAAGAGATTAAAACAAAATTAACTACTCTCAATCCCCTGGTTATTCTGCAGCTATTAGAGCATAAACTCACTATTTCTGCTATTTAAAAGTAATTTAAATTTACAATTGATTTATCATCTATCATTTTATCATTACGTTGGATATCGGATGAGGAATGACCTTTGGCCTTACTTCCGCTGCATCAGTGTGTGAGCAGAAATCGGAACTGGTGATTGCATAAACAGGAAATGTATCCGATGGCTAAAGTAAATAGAATGTACAGGTGTTCTGAGCCTTGAATAAATTGGGCATACGGGTTTCCTTAGCAGAAAGAAAATGCGTGCGTGGGTGGGCGTATGTTGAAAGAGACATGGTCACACAAATTTGTGTAGGCGACATACCGGAAGAGGCGTAGCGAAGTGAAATTGCGTAGGTGCCCAAATGTTATATAACCGGTCCGATTCTTGACCAGAAAGGTTGGCTAGAGGTTTACTGATGATTCGTCTCCGTTAATTCCTGTGTGCGCAATCCTATTCTTTCTCATTTTACCAACTCGAACTATAAGGATATTTTTATATTTTTATATGTATATGTGTTCTTTGCCTCATTTGAGCGTAACAGCAATATATTAAATATGGACAGGATGATGAATATCCCCACTGTTGCATTTCCAATGAGGTTCGTGTCGGTATGCAACAATAGCTACGAAAGTCCCGTTGGTAACAAAAGTTGAAAATAATGGCGTGAAATTTAATTAATTTATTCAGGGTATTCATTTGGTGACACATGGTGCAACTTCAAACAATCACAGGTTCCATTCAACCAGCTAAAACAACTTATTTCCTACAACGCTCTTCCCATATCAAAGTTACGACGTGCAGTTTGCAACTCGAACGGGCGGCATCAAAATTACATTGACAAGCGAGATGGCCAGTCTTTCTAGTAGGTAAGACGCCATTGCGTTAATCTCAACTTTGAATATTAATATAAACTTCCGATCGAAAGACATCAATGACTTTTATCACTATTTCCAAATCAGTTTTTTCTCCCTTTTACTTCTGTGGCTAGTTGCTTTTCAATACCCCATTTCGCAGATTTCATTGTTGATCATAACACATAAAACACTAGACTGAGATAAAATCATATTGCTCTCTCCTCTTTGGGCATATACTAAGCATCATTTTCTGGAGTACTTAAGTATCATCAGAGGACATTATTCAAACTTGATAATTATGATGTATAGGATGAACATTCTACATATAATATTGTCATTTTACAAAATGGTTTATGATATTAGATTCACATAAATGTTTTATCATCAACAGCGTAAAACCTATGTATATATATGAATGTATGCATGTATGTATATATATATATATATATATATATATATATATATATATATATAAGAGAAGTATTGTAATTTTGACACAATCTATTTGCATTGTTCGCAATGTTGTGCTCATCTTCACTGCCATATTCACGACGTTTAAGACGTTGTACGTTCCGACGTTCTTCAGTTGATTAGAATTTCGAATTGAATCATTTATTACGAAATAAAGTGTTCAGTTCGAAATCCCAAACGCCTAGAGAAGACCGGAACCTAGAACAGACTAAGCGTCCCATATAAGACAACAAAGATGACAACAGTGCGAACACTGTAAATAATATATATATATATATATATATATGCACCTGTGTAAACCAATGGATAAATGTTTGAAAGTCCACGTGTGCGTATGTACAACCGTAAAAATGCAGCCTTATGCACAAAAATACAAAGAATAATAAATAAAATAAAAAATCTATAAAAAATAAATAGCAATTAAGAGGTGGTTCCACGCTCCTCAAAACCTCCTGATCAGAGGCCTTGCTGCCTGACGTAGTTTAACGTCTTACCCAGGACGCGGATGTAGTTTATCGTCTTACCCAGGGCTCCTCTACTAATTGGAATATACATAAGTCCATGTCACTTCAACAGATAAATACATATAACCAGAAAATTTAGTGGATCGATTACAACAAGAACTCTAGCGTCGATGCATCGGACGCTACAAAACATATATTCAACTGTCAATAAGTAGCATAGTTTTTTTAAAAAAATCATTCGGTCTACACATGATTTGTCTTGGTGTTTGCCTATGTATGGGAAACATTTCTCACTGAAGATGACAATTTGAAACTGTTGAAAGTACATATCAGGTGTCTTCCATCTGACAACAACTCGAATATCAGGATATTATTATATATGGAATTGATAGTAAGTAAATTAAGTCTTGTTAGTGAAATAATTTCGCCATTAATCACATTAACATTGCTATTTAATTATTTTTATAAATTGTTTCTTTATGATATAAAAATATAAGCAGCACACTCTAATATATATATATATATATATATATATATAAGAAATAACAATTGGAAAAAAAAATCTTACATTTTGCCGACGCGTTTCGTCTTCCGACTTTTCAAAAGGCAAAAAATGAAATCGAAATATTTTTTTTTATTATAGTTACATTAAAATTCAAAATTAAAAAAGACAAGGCATGATAGACACTTGTGTCTAAGCCTTTTTTAATTTATTTTATTTTTTTAATTTAATTTTATTTTAATGTAACTATAACAACGAAAACATTTCATTCATTTTGCCTAAAAAGTCGAGATAAACGCTTATAAAAAAAGATATTAATGTTTTTCCACAGTAGGTTAATCAGAGGGATAAGAAAATGTACCGTTTAATCCAGTGTCTACGCTACCACTGCCTTACAAAAAATACGGTGTATATATATATATATATATATATATATATATATATATATATATATATATATATATATATATATATCTGTGTGTGTGTGTGTGTACTGGAAATTTATTCTTATCTGCTACATATGATTAATATTTAGGATGATACATTCGCCATGACAACTGGGTTTCAAAAAGCGGAAATTATTTATGACTCAGCCTAATAAATTTTTAATTATAAACTACAGTTATTTCTATTGGATTAGTATTTGAAGATATCAGGGACGATTGGTAGCATTGGAACATTTTTGGAAATCTTGGCGATAGGCATCCATGTAGAATGTGACAGGTCATATATTTGAGTGAATATAATTTCCATTTTAAACAAATTGTTTGTGCATATCATCATCATCAGCAGCTGTATCACCACCATCCCCTTGACTTTTGTAATGGTAGTGGTGGGGATCCGAATGCAGAAGCCATATTGAATCCCCCCACAACCTCAACGGTATATAGGCGGCAGTCATCAGCAATTCTGGTATAGTCATACTTGTACAATGACATTGTCTAACCAGCTTTTGCGTTGGCGGCCTTTCTTACGTCCACCTTCAACGGTGGCTTGCATGATCGTCTTGCACAGGCTGTCGTGCTTTGTAACGTGCCCAAACCACACCTATTTCTCCGCTAGACAGTGGCAATAAGAGTTTCCTGTAGGATCAGAAAACTTTCAGCCTATTGTCGCTTACAGAATTCCAGATGCAGCTTAATATTCCTAATAATTTAACCGATCAAAAAAGGTGGAATTTAATGGCCCATATGTATATATGTGTATATATACATATGTATGTATGTGTGGGTATGCATATGTATATGGGTACATATTTGTAGATTTATATAAACGCACATGTGCGTGTAAGTATATGTATTTCTTGTACAGCGTGATTTATTCCGTCGGATGTTTCAGTGTTACTCACAGAATTATGAGTCTATCGCTCAACTAATTTTTATTAAGTTTATATTGTTTTATATTTAAATTCACCCATCACATATTAATAAAATTGAACCCTTATTGTCTAAATACCACTTACTGTAAATTCTAATAAAACAGACTCGTTGTTGGCACAAAGTAGCATCCCATAGCAGGTACTGAAATCCATTTGCATAAAACTAAAGGTTAGGACCATGAATGAACTCCGACTCCAGGCCACTTACCCTTAAAGAGATAACTTACGACCTCCCCTTGTCACCAATACAAACTCCTTTTGAAAAAAACAAAAAAAAACAAAAAAAAAACAAAGAAAAGACGTCCTTGAAAAAAAATATAAATTCAAAGAAACGTCCACGTTCCCGATGAAAATTGACATTGTTACGTCGACTGCTAAATACACCAACAGGAGGTATATATGATATAAAATTCATAAATACATTGAACCACATCAGTTTAATATTTCATTTACTATGACAGATATTCCAACAAGCCATTCAAGGCCGATATATAAATTGACATTATATATATATATGTTATATATATATATCGATTGCTCAAACAAATATACACCAACAGGATATATGGTAATTTATATGGATTTTATATATATATATATGTATTAACTGTAAAAATATATATGGTCTGTTATAAATACATTGAACTCTTGTGCATCAGATTTAATATTTCATTTACTATGATCTACCTGGATTATATACCAACGGATGTATTAACTATATATATATATATATATATATATGTATATATATATATATATATATATATATATATTGTATATATATATATATATATGTATTATATATATATATATATATATATATATATATATATATATATATATATATATATATATATATATATATATATATATATATATATATATATATATATATATCACATTCAATATATATATGCAAAACAAATATATATATATATATATATATATATATATATATATATATATCATGTCTCATAAAATATTCCAAACAGAAAAAGCTGTCCTCCTGACAAACCGAACGAATAAAAAAAGTATTATTCTATATATAACTGACTCTATCACAACTACTACTAAAATAATGTATCGAAACTGAGTATAGAATTTGCCGTAACTACATCTAAAACAATAAAAGACTCAAACAATACAAAAGAAAGCGACAAGGCAAAACATGAAAAAGGAATTTACTCTATAAACTGCCAGGCTTGTCAAAAAGAATATATTGGAGAAACCGCTAGAAGTTTAAACAAAAGACTTTATGAACATATAACGAGAAATTTAAACAAAAAAAAAAAAACGTATTGGTTGTTCACCGTAACGAAACTGACAATAATTTTGACATAAAAAAATCAGCTCTAATTACATACAGAATAATGAACTAAGATGAAAATATCTAGAAAGTGCTTTACTCACTAGTTCAGCCAGTGTGGATTTATGCCCATCTTCTTACAGCATTTTACCGTTCTTGGCAGATTTTCTGTTATCAAAATGTCAGATATTAATAATATACATGAATTTTGCTATATATATATATATATATATATATATATATATATATATATATATATGCATTTAATACCTTCACCTGACAATACTTTTAGGAAAAACAGGTAATTTTCAAACGTTTGTTTTACTACTTTTAAATATAGTAACAAAGAAACTAAGACACCCTCAAGTATCCAAGCGTTGTCTAACATTTCTAACAGACGTAAAAGATGACAATTGGACACTTCAAGTTCAGAAGGGTATAAAAAGGTTCAAGATCGACGTATAAACACGTCTATAGCTAATTTTTGGACGTTATGTTTTGAACGTGTTTATTAGGTCGTGTCTGAAAAAGGTCATTTCTGTAAAAATGTATATAAACGTCTACGCTGAGGAAGGTTTTAAGCATGAAACATTCTGTTGCCATATAGTGTTGATATCTATCAACACTTCTTTTATCTATATCTCAGCACACACATCCTCACACATACGATGTATATACACTCCTGGTGAAAATCGCAGGGTTTTAAAAAGTATAAATTACTGTTACTTTATTCGAAATATATTTGCGAAACATTTACTTTTAATTAGAAAATGTAGTTTATCAAAAAATATTAATTTAAACAAACATTGAAAATGTATTTTTTGGAAAATACAGAACAAATATTTAATATTCAATATAATATTCCATCTTTGAGATTTACTTCAAAAATTCGCTTTGGCATACCTATTATTAAATCCTGCATGAGGGTGCACGGGATTTTTGACCAGGATGCATAAACTGGAACACAAAAGATCATCCACAGTTTTAAATTGCGATCCATCTTTATAAAAATCTTTTGCCATCCATCCACAAAAATTCTCGATTGCGTATCGATCTGGAGAGCACGGTGGATGGCTAAAAAACTGAATGTTGTTTAACATAAAAAAAGCGTTGTGGATTGCAGCATTGTCCTGCTGGAAAATCCAGCTTTCTCCACATAGATGAGGGCCTTCAGTAATTAACGATGCCTTTCTTAACATGTCAATATATTTAGCAACTGTTTTAAGAGTTTCCTTGTACGAAAATGAACCCCAGATCATAATTGATCCACCTCCACTGTGTCGTGTTGTGAAAATTTCATTTGCGGTATCTTTTGCTTGACAGTAACGCTGACAACCATCTGGGCCATCAAGGTTGAATTTTTCTAGTCTGAAAACAACACTTTTATCCACATCCCTAGTTTGATAATCAGAAGCAAATCTTAAACGTGAGTTATTTAGGGCGAGGAAGAAGTCGAGGTTTCACGTTCTTAAACCCTTTCTCATTTAAATGCCGTCGAATTGTTCAAGAGATGTATCATGCGTCTGATTCGCTTTTATCTGATTTGATGTTAGGCTTGAACCTCTCTTAACTTATTGCCTAATACGTCTGTCTAGAGATGATGAGATTTTATTGGAGCGCTTGCTTCATTTTTTAGAAGCATACGCATCCGGACTTTAATGAAGTTAGCAATGTCAATTCTGCTACGGCCAAATTCATATGCAGTGGCTCGTTTCAAAAGACTACGTCTTTGAATTTCAACAATACTGGCTTGTTCGAACTTTGTTAAAATTTTACCCTTATCCATTTTAATATCTGAAATTTAAAGCTGAAAATAACCTAAGTAGATATCTATGAGCACTCTGACTAGTTCTAATTTTTTTTATTTTTTTCACACATGGTCTTATCTTTATGACAAACCAAAAAATACTTTTTCAATGTTTGTTTACATTAATCATTTAAAAGCTTAAAATTTCATTGTTTGTTGATACATTTTGTAATTAAACGTAAATGCTTGGCAAATTTATTTCGATTAAAGTAACAGTATATTTTTAACCCTTTTTTGGTCTTACGATTTTGACCGGAGGTGTATATATACAAAGATCTTTGGTGAATAAACCGTTCCTTACCTACATTATCAGCCATGTCTGATTTCATTTCCTCACCTTTAATTCCAGCTTTTCCATATTTGGAAGGTTGTACTGGTTTTAGCTTTTGGGGTGCCACAACTACAACAGATGTAACGAAAAAGTGCTAAATAGAGAAAGAGACTAGAGAATGAGGTCTCTGAAGAAATCAGCGCATATATTTGCCTATGTGGAACTGCTCTCTACAGCCGGCATAGACATAAATACAATATACCCGTCATTGAATAATAATGATAAATGACAGCAAAGCCTGAAAAGCAGCAGCACTAATGATAAGAACGCCGGGGTGAATGCAGTCAAGCGCGACAGCAGCGGATGTGATAGAAGACATAACGTTAATGCTACAATGTTATAGGTTAGATATTATCTTATGAGACAGTAACCTATAGAATTAAAGCGTTTGTTGTTGAATTTGGAAACGATAAAATTGTGAGTTCAATCTCTTGCCCGCGTAGTAGTGTCAGACAGAATAATGACTGAACAGAAAACTTAATCCTGGAAATGGACATCGGAACGTTCGAAATTCCTTGAAATGTTACCAGGTCGATAGACTTCCAAAGAAAGGCGGGTATATCAACAACCGAAACGTTTTGATAACAGCAACAAAAGTGATGATAATTGTTTGTACTTCCAGAATATAAATAAATATGTAATCTTTATTTTTATCATGGAGGCTCGGATTGAGGATCCGGAGAGCCGAGTTCTAATTCCATTTGAATTCATTACATTCACTTACGTGATTGGCGAATGTATGATTCCAATTCTTCTCTCCCAGCTATGGGCATATAACAGGTCAAACTTAGCGGCACCCGTTCTTAACAGAAGGAGACCTCTGAAATCAATCCAACATGGAACATTTGGAGGGAGGGACTTGAAGATATCCAATAACACAGTGCTACATGATATTATCCCCTATGATCTCCTTTCTCTCCCCAGACGCCACACACTTGTGTGCCCTGGGAGTGTAGCTATAGGAAGATAGATTTGCTGTGGCTCAGTGCAAACCATTTCAAACATACAATCTACGCAATGCACCTCGGTGTGGTAGGTAATATAATCATCGATTTTCGATGGATTCCTTTTATATCTTTATCTTTAACGATGAATTTCATCTAAATTTGAACATGTGACGAAATATGTTTTTTTTATTTTTAAAAGGGAGAGTTTTAATTGTACTATTTCCATCTCTCCTTTTCAATCTTTCATATTTTTTTCAGAGCAAAATTTTCAGAGCAAAACTTGAAAAAAATGTTTCTTTTTTTTGCCCCAATGTGTACATTCACTATTTGTATTTTGAGATTATTAGTTTTTGCGAGCACTTTTCGTATCGCACTTTATTTCCCGTAACAACAAAGCTTCTTCTGTCATCAAACCAACGGACGTACCCAGGTAAAATGCCTTTGGCTGATCACAGGATATTTGGGACGATTTCCGACATCAGAGAAGAAAATTACAAGCTGTAAAATGCCTACTACAATACCAACCTTTTACAAGATAATAAAATATCACAATTTTCCTTTATGATGCACATGAAAGGAATCTCTCTTGTGTGCATTCATTTAGTATTTTTTTTCGAGCGAGAGATTTTTGTAGTATACACATAGATTCAAGAATATAGATACCCCTGCCAAATATTCATATTACAGCAAGTGTTGGAGTGAAGAGCACACTTTAGTAATTCAGTACACTATTCAGTGAAATATGGGTTTTGATCCCCATTATGAGTTATATTGATAACAAGCATATTTTTATAAATATATCAAACGTATTTCTTTAAAATTTATAATGTGGCCAATATATTAAGCAAGCTAAAAATGCTGAAGATTTTTTTTTAATTACAAGATTGAATTCCGCACAACAAGAATCTATTCTTTGAACAGCATTCGGAATATATGAAGATTGTACTCCAATTCTTCCACTCAAATTGTAGCGATCTAAATTCTAAAGGGGTGCCTTGATAATTCTTTGAAAGCTGATGTCTTAAAAGAACATTATATTCTCTCTCTTTTCGTTTATGTGTATTTAACAAAATGATCACAGATTTTCAGCTGATCTCTTCTTTGATCTCCCTTTAGCGGATCAAGAGGAAAGTAACTGGCTTCCTCTTTTGAACAGCTCTAAAGCGAAGCAATATAGGTTTATCACGATCGCTCAAAATCCCAATTCTTTCCGGTCACGATCAACGGTTGTTCTCCGAGTGAGGCTTCATCCCTTTAAACGTCTAAATGGTTATCAGGTCCACTACAAATCTAAAGTGGATATAACATATATATTTATATATAAAGTTTGTAATGTATGTGTCTCTCTGAATCATGCTAAAGTAGTTTTTGCACTAAGTTTTACACCAGAGTGATGTGAAAATTTTATATGCGGTTACTCTCGGCTGCTGAATGCAGAACAAGTGACCTTACTGCTGCACACTGCTCTTTAAGAGTGTTAACGAGAATGCATGACAGTTATAGAGATATATACAACCTGATATAAATATGAGAACAATATATGCCACGTGTAAATATAACAACTGCAGATACCGGGTGTAACAGCAAAATTGTCCAAATCGTGTAACAACTTAGGATAATTGTACAGCCCACACAGTTTTTAATATATAAAAACCACTAACCTAATTCAGTTTCTTTTTTCCAGGTTTTCAGATAAATCGTGTAGCCATTTTGACACCATTGATCGTAAGATTCATTGAAAACAATAAACTTTGTGTTATTCAGCTCGAAAGAGAACAAAAATCGTTTTTTGTCATCCCAACTGTCTTTTCAACCGAGCAATGGTGAGAGGAAAAAGATCATTCAATAATGGTATCAATTTCATACTCAGGATTCCATCTTCAAAGTCCATTTAAGTTTCAAAAAGGGGAATACTAGGGAGAAAAACTGGATCAGGAAGTCATAACAGAAACAGGAATCATCATTTCAACTTAGAGCTAAAGCGATCAATTAGAAAAGGTCCAACTCAAATCTTAAGACGATTGGCACGCGAGATAGGAGTTTCATCTATGAGAGTCCAAAGAGCAGTGAAAAAAACTACTTGAAAATGAAATCGTATGTGAAAAATGTCAGGCATCTTGTTACTCCAGGACGTACAGAAAGAGGTTTAAAGAGGTCGAAGATCATCTTGAATGAGTAGGAAAATAAACTTGAAATAACACACACACACACACACACACATATATATATATATATATATATATATATATATATATATATATATATATATATATATATATGGGGGGTGTTTGTCTATCTGTGTGTGTGAACTCTATTTCAATACTCCAGTAGTGTTGGAAAAATCTCGGAGAATTCAAGTAAAGTAACTTTAATCACTTTGTACGATACAACGGTTCAAATCTTACTCTAACAATTGGACACTTTTGCTGTTACATCCGGTAAAGCAGTTGGGCAGTCCCTCATACATTGCAGATAAGAATGTAAGGGCCGAATTTCGAACCAGGGGCGACACGGCCACTAATGCACACAGTGGTGACCAGTAACTGCGGATACCAGGAGTTGAATAAAATGAAACGATAAAGTTTCGTGTAATTCAATAGTCTGCACCTGTTATCATTTCGTGTCACAATGACTTTATTAGACAGTCGATTTCCAAAGTTGCTGAAAATTATACTTCTGCACCAGTAATTATCTGATTCTCATTCTTTATCTTTACAAGGATCCGTTTTTTTACATTCTTTACCTTTACAAGTATCAGTTTTTGCCAAAATAAACTATTCCTGTTGTCATAATCTGATCTGGTTATTTTTCATAACTATATTCACCCAATGCAAAGTTCAAGAACCACTTAACTTGGAAGGTAAGTCTAACTTTAGAATTAGAGTTTATGATGATATCCAGGAAAAATAGAAGTTAAGACTAAATTTGAAGTGATAAGGGAAAACATCGTGCCAGGAGTCTGTTCCACAACGTAACATGCCTTATGTTCCAATAGACGCTCAAGGCAAAGAGCCTTCTTGAAAGAACACTGATCCATTATGATAGGTGATATTTCAAAGTTTGCTTTGTGCAGGTGAAAAGTTACCTATTTGTTTTGTACGTATTGAATTTTACAAGAAGTTTCTTTCCCCCTTCAGAAACCAGAGTTCGGTCAGACGACAGTCTGTTGTCTATTTCTGCGAAAACATTCATATATATATATATATATATATATATATATATATATATATATATAGTCATCTAAAGACAGACTGTTTCATCGAAACCCGACTGAATTGGCGTCGGTCGGAGATTCTACTACTAAGCTGTTGGCGCACGGCAGACATGAAGGTGAATTTAAGCGTATTTATTTTTAGATAAACACACAGTGACTGAGATAACTCGATTCGAGTTACCGAAGAGTCTTGCATTATTAGTCGTAATAGTCCCTATTTACAAACCCACATTTCCTCCCCAGTGAGCTCAACTAATGTTGAAACTTGACTAATGCGTGGAATAATAATGCAACACAAAATGTACTTAAAACAAAATGTATTGAACAAGAAAGTGTACACAATATTTACATATAGTCCTTTTGTATATTCCTGGTAAGATTCCGTTCCTGGACCAATGTGTTTATATGGTCGGTCCACAGTCAGGCAGACAAGAACTCTGGTATATATATCTATATATATTCCTTCCTCTCTTCCATATACCAACCATATTTATATATATCTATATATATCCATATATATATATAAATTATATGGATCCTACCACAAGAACTAATATATATATATATATATATATATATATATATATATATATATATATATATATATATATATGTGGTGAATGGGTTGAGTGTAGGAGACTCACAGCGGTTAGGATTGTGCACTCAGAAATTGACGAAAACATATCTTCGGCTAACCTCAATCCAGCTTCTCAAGCCAGACAAAGAATTAGACTAGTATTATAACATTTGGACACCCACGCAACTTCACGTAGCTATGACTTCTTCCTGTATGTCGCCTACGCAACTTCGTGTGGCCACGCCTGTTCCGACACACGCCCACGCAAACAGGCCTGCAGTGCAAGCTGTTTATTCAAGGCTTAGGATACCTGTGCGTCTTATTTATTTTAGCCATCGCATGCATTTCCGGTTTGTGCTATCACCCATTCCGATTACATGCAGCGGAAGTAAGGTTAAATGTCTTCTTCAACCGATGCCCAAATGATCCAATGTTAGATTCTAGTCATCAAGATATTTGGAGGAAACCTCTGAACTGATGTATCATATGCATAGATATCCGCTAAGAATGTTCACAGGCAGTTCATTAATATAGAGTAAAAAGATTGTAAGAGAGAGAAGAGAAACCTGAGGAAGGCCTGCATTGATCTCACCCGTTTCAAATGACTTTTCGTTAACAACAATTTTGTCTGAACATAGCTGTTAAGAAGACTTTGATAAAAGAGAAAACTCCTTCTAGATTCCATAGCTGAATAGCTTATGTAGCAACCTCGATGACAAACCTTATCAAAAGACTTTGATACAACTAAGGCAATGTTCTTCGAAAATAATTTATTGCCTAATACATCGTTGATTTTATTTTAATATTGACATTTAATGAGTCTTCTTTATTTCTCGTGTCCTATTAGGAATTGTTAAGCGTAGAGCCAAGTTCCAATTCCGGTTGGGTTTGTTATATTCACTTGCGGTCAAATACGCTTAGGAAAAGTATGAATTCGACTCCCCAACCCTGGCTATAGGTTAATTAATAAAACTCATATCTCTAAAAATTTTATAGTCTCATAAAAATTCTTAAAATCTAAAAGAAATATTTTCTGGCTTTAAATAACCGTCAGTGGATTAATAAACCGTTGAAAACGAATCGATTAAACTTCTTTATATGCTGTATCTCATCAGTACGTATGTGATCATGGCTATCCACATCTTCATTTCCCTTGGAGCTCTTAAACTTTGCTTTTTCTGTTTTTTTCCGCCATTCATTTACGCAACCTCATGAAGTATGTTATGCGTTGTCTTCCTCTGTCCCCCCCTGTCCTCTATATGTCCTGTGGGTATCAGCAAGGTTTCTGCATCCTTGATACATTGAGTAATTAATAGACACTAGATGGTATATACGAGTTCTAACTGATGTCTGGAATAAGCATCTATGCAAATAAATGTTCAAAGAGTCTACTTCAGAAAACCCCGTTTATTATGATAGTTTAGGGTCTTCTCGGTGATGCTGGAACATTTGTAATCTAGTTTGGAATGTACTGAATTCATCAATCTAATCCTTCACCAATTGAAACACCAGGAAAATATCGGTGGGGAGAGATCAGCTTCTAGGATCCGGGCATGTAGATTTTGGGAGGTGCACCTATAATCTATTCTGTCATCCGCATAGAAATGCACTAAGAATCGCAGTATGCTCTTAGGCAGTTCATTAATGGAGAGTACAACGAGTGTAGGACCGAGAACAGAGTCCCGAGGAACAACGGCATTGATTATAAGGGGTTCTGCTAACTGGCCGTCAATACCGACTTTCATAGTCCAACTTGTTAGGAGATTCCATACCCGCACTATATTGAAGAATTTTGCAATATTTAAAGTTATGTTCTTGAAATGTTCATCATCTAGTACCTCGCTGATTCTGTGAGTAATGACAGCTGACATCAGCTGTACATCTAGCCAAGCCAAATCCACAATGGATATCGCTCAGGACATTGTAACTGGTGAGGTGTTCAACAACTTTCGTTGATTATAGATTTGTTTGTTGATGAAACTAATAAAAGTAGTGGGTCGATAATCCAAGGTGTAAAGTGCGCTTGTGAGTTCTTTAAAACAGGGCTCACTGTTGTCAACTTGCGTAGATTTGAAAAGCATCTCTCCTTCAGGCTTTGGCTCAACAGTTTTGACAAAACTGGAGATAACTTTGGTTTAATATTCTAGAAAACAGCCACTGGGATTTTCTCCGGAACAGGTAACCTTCCTAGGGTCATGGTGTTCTAGAGATACTCTGTCTTCTTTTTATACCTTCTTTTAGAGGAATGATTTACTCTCCACCTTGTTGCCTCTTTCAGATACACTGTTTCCAACCTCTTCCTACTTTACCGCTATTCTCATAGCCAATGTTCATAGCAATGAAGATTTATTCGTTAGTTCTACCAGTTCAGTCATATACATCAAGATTTGCCATGCAACTCTCGCAGCGTTGAAACATCATCATTTCCTTTTTGTGCAAAATATAAAAATAAATTTCCAACATTATCTTTAACCAATAGCTTCTTTTAACCATAACAGCCACTCTAGGAAGAAAACTCCCATACGAAGTTTTTTTTATTTTTTATTTTTCTGATCCGACCTGTCTTAACTTGTTCATTTGCAAATCTTTATCGATCTTCACTAACATCACATCTTATCCTATACACTTCCCTTATGCTCAAACCCCTCATTGTGATATTAACAGTATGACTTTACTTGGAGTGATTGTAGAGGCTTGCGATAAGGAATCTTAGTAGTAAAAACATATTAAAACCTTGAAATACGGGTTTTAAATGGGAAAGGAAATATCGAAAAAATAAAATGTTCAATAAAGAAAGGAAGCAATCATTGAAGATGAAAATAAACGTTTACAAGATGACATGTTAATCGGCAATATCAAATGAATTTAATGTATCAAAGAAGCGACTGACCTTAGTAACGGCAAATCAGGCAACGTAGTTTGAGTTATTTTCTGAAGTACACTGTAGAAGTGTTTTTCAATATTCCATCTGAAAAATCTTCCCACTTTTGATCGTATTTGATGATTAGTAACACAACTGTACTGCCTACGTTAGTTGTACAATCCGTGAGAAACAAGGAAATATCTTCTATTTTACAGTAATTATTTTCGTAATGTTTTCTCACTATTTCAGGCTCATATAATTATCCTTATTGCTTTTTAAAGGCATTGATATGTTAGTCGTAATTCCTTATATATTTGTCGTCGTATCTCAATATTTTATTTTGTTTTTTTCCTCTTAATTAATCAAGAGTTTATATTTATAATTTCACCCCAAATGAGACAACTTGATCTACGGTAAAGAAAATGTATATTTGATACCTATTATTTCCCATTCACCTATCCAGAATATAAAATCTCTAGAATAAAACCGTTCTGAAAAGATTCTAACTGAATAAGATTTTAGGTCTGTCCTAGAATAGAACCTGCGTTTACTGGACTATTTAATTTTTATTTCCTGAGTTAATATTTCCCTACATATATATTTGTAATCATTTTACGTCCAATCAAGCCACTAAGACACAAGGGGCTATTGACATTTAGAGAATATAAAAAACAGTATTAATGAGAGAGAAAAATAAAAGGACTGGTATTAAGAAGACGGACGATGGCGATTTACATTGGATTTAAGCTTTTCAAGGTTAAAGTTGACAGAGAAGTAAGTAGTCTGATGACAAATCCAGTGTGATAGAAGAAACTATTAGCATAGAACTTACGGTTACACCTGGTTATTCCAGCATTAAAATGATGAGACCTTGTCGCGAATATAGTACTGCGCTTAAAAACATAAAATCTAGGTACCTTAAAGCTATACTCTATGGTATCTAGAACAATTTCCTTAGAAGAATTTAGAGAAATACTTGAATAGATAAAAAGAATAAGTGCTTATTAATATAACATCAGTCTTCGAATGTCTAATATAAAAAAAATACATCGCCTTTAAAAGACCTTATTACATAATTAGAACTGTGGATTAAAACAACAGAAATGAAGACAATATTCAGAAAAATATTCGCGATTATATTACGTTAAATAAAGTGCATTTCTAAGGCAGCCATATTAAGAATGCTTTCGTATTTAAAGGCGATTAGAAATCCAAATAAAATGTCTCTTGTAAAGGATTGGTTCATATAAGTTCATAGGATTTTCTACGCAGAATTTCTGAAGCAGGGAGATGAAATTTGTCTTCTTCGTTGTGAATAGAAATCTGAAAGGCCAAGAAGGTTATATCATTATTCATGTATTTGGTATCTTAAATTAATTCCATTAATATTATATCTGACAGAGGAAAATGGAGAATTCACTTTCCTTCTTTATTCACGCACACACATACACATTGAGATAATAAAACTGAAGACATGGTAGAAGCAGACCCAATAATTGATAGATGACAAATAGAGAGAAAAAAGAAAATGTTATTAAATTCGATGTCATTAATAATGTTAGAAGTTACAGCAATAACTGTTTCGTTAAATTTTTATTAGAAATTAAAATTTAACATAACATACACTGTCGGAAAAGAGAGTAATGTCCATTTTGACCTTCATCAATTACGTAAATATTAGCTGTAGTACAGATTTTGAAAAAAAAAACATTAGTAAAATCAAATGCCATCTTGAAATATAGTAACAGTCATATAATTGCACAGTCAGTTTTTGAATTTTAAACACTTACGCATTATGTAATGAATTTAACTGGGTGTAAATAATTTTCCTTAATATTTTACAGAGAATCTTTCACTGCTAGCAACCCCTTGTGTTTTAGTGGCTTTATCACCTTGCTTGAGATAAAATGATTAAAAAATGTTATACCTTTGTAAATATTACATCGAGAAATAAGAACAGAATGGGTCGGTAAACGCAGGTCTCATTTCACAACACACCTACGTAATACTTGTCAAGATTGATACACAGTAAGGTCAGCAATACTAGACACACAATGCAGACGGTGCAGATTCGAGCAAACTCATCCCTAGAACTATCAACTTGGACCGTTGTAAATCGTTTGCTCTCAGTAGAACTCCGTGTCAGCATGTCTCTAACTTTGGTCCCATTTATCTTGCAACACTCTCGTGCATCGCTTTCCTGGTATCTCAAATGTTTCACCTGAGATATCCAATTTCTCTGTCGAGAATTAACGATAGCGGATTCATTCTATATGCTTGATTATGCTTGCAACATGGACCTGCTCAGTGACATCTTGCAGAGTGTTATTCGGTGTCGATATACAGGTCCACCTCTCACCATCCTAGCGTGAAGAGCTATAGATTTCGTCAATTTAATGCCTTTGAAATTTGTAAAGAGATGCATAAATAGTACCCTGTCCGCTCATAATATTGCTCAACAAGTTCTGCACACATTCCTGCAACAATAAGGCGGTGTCCTGTTCTGGTCTTTTAACACTTGTCTACATACTCTCCGTTCGTCTCAACATGCTATGAAGGTCATTCGACAACTTACTTTACTAGATAATTTGTCTGTTGAAACTTGACTAATGCATGGAATAATAATGCAACACAAAATGTACTTAGAACAAAATGTATTGAAACAAGAAAGTGTACACAATATTTACATATAGTCTTTTGTATATTCCTGGTAAGACCGTTCCTGAAGAATGTGTTGACTGAGTCGCAGTCGGGCAGAGTCTCTGGTTGAATCTCTTGATTCCTCACTCTCTTCCCGGTACCAACCATATTTATATGGTCGGTACTCCACTATGCAAATTAGGTGGATCCTACCACAACATTGTCCCAAGACAATATTCACTATTTCTAATTGACCAGACAATGTGAAAGGAGTATATACAATGTATGAGTATTGGATGTGAGTACACGTATTACTTTGGAACCAGTGTACGTATCTGTATATACGATCTTTTAATCTATTACCTGTACGAGTAAATTCAGACACATCCAGGATGATTCAATTTTTTGTTTCAAAATAAATATCATTTTTATTATTGTATTTAATAGATAACATAGAATGTCAAATCATATAATATGGGAAAATAAAACATACTCCTTTAGCTTCGATTTATACATCGATAAATTTGCTTTCGCATGAGAAGACACCTCGTTAAAGGGGGTTTCATAAAAGTGACTCTTTTTGTAAGCAATATACACTCAATATATTAGTAATATCTTCTGACATTTTTTCGTCCATAAATGTTCACAAAATCCAACGTAAATTGTTTCATAATAAAGTCGACGGCCGATTTTGCCAGCAAATATACGCCTGTGTGTTAAAAGTATGTTTGTTTCTTTAAACAAATCTATTCATAAGCATTTTAAAAACGAAAAGAATTTTATTTTGATCTAAAACTTATATATTCTTTTCGTTTTTCATTCAAAATACTCAAATTTTAGGAATACGTTTTCACAACATCGCCCACGTGACGACGAGGTGATCATATTTAAACGGAACGCTGATCTTATAAAAGATTTCAGTTATCTGTTTGGATTGGTCTTGCTCTTATGTCCATCGTCTTTTTCATGTTGAATCCTCTTCCCTCATCTATGGGTAAATAGCAGGGCAGACCGGATTCTATAACTTTGGATGGCAACTGGTCTACCGCAGAAAGAAATGGCCACTTACTGCGTGAAAAAAAACTGAATCGTCATTCATGTATTTAAATATACATTGTCACCTATGTGTGTATCACTCATGGCGCCATAATTGACTGACAGTTTAAAAGAAAAAATCTAATCAAAACAATTCCGACACTCTATCACACATATATTTAGGCACAATAGCAATTACGATAACTCACTCTCGAAACGAAAGTCACCCCACACTTACCAGAGAAAATCAATCTCTGTCACCGAAAAAGTGAGACGAAGGGGAAAAAAGAACAAATATTGGTTCCTGTTATACTCTTCTACATGCTGATTTCCTTGCCAATTTCGTTAATCGAGGCCTTGCTTTTTATGGACATGTCGTTGGCATTGGCGGATTACCTAGCCGAGGTGATCACACGAGTGAGGGTAATTCCACATAGGACAGGATTCGCATTTAGCTTGCGAATGAAGAGCACCATCACAAGAATGAACAGCATCAGCGAAAGCTAGCAATCCTGTCGAATGAACAACATGAAGAATTTTCAATCTTCACTTCTACCACTGCACCGGGGAACCTATATATGACACAGATGCAGGATTGACAATACATCTTCACAGTCGACTTGTTCTCCGGTCAAGCGTACCATGTAAAGGTTATCCTGAATTGTCCTACCTTCTACAGCGCAAATCACCGAGCCAATCAAACTAGAAAGGACAGCCTGCAAACGGAAGGCTAAGATTTGACAAAATCTTAAATTCGGCATTCAATATAGTTAAGTTACTGAAATTGTTAATCTCATCCCCTCCGTAACCTGAGCACACCTCTGGTGTAGAGCTCGGAATATTCCCGTTCTTAATACCTTGTTTAAAGACCAGTGACAGCAGAGAGACAAACAAATGGACTTCATTCAAATTCACCTCATAAGAGAAATCGATGGTCAACCCTATCAAATGACTTGGAATGATCTAAATTGATCAGCACAGCTTCACAGTCGATTTGTTCTCCGGTCAAGCGTACCATGTGAAGATTATCCTGAATTGTTCTACCTTCCACAGCGCAAATCACGGAGCCAATCAGACTAGACAGGACAGCCTGCAAACGGATGGCTAAGATCTTGACCAAAATCGTAAACTCGGTATTTCACATAGTTAAGTGACTGAAATCGTTAATCTCATCCTCTCCGTAACCTGAGCACACCTCTGGTGTAGAGCTCGGATTATTCGCGTTCTTAATACCTTGGTTAAAGACCGGTGGCAGCAGAGGGACAAACAAGTGCAATTCCTTCAAATTCACCTCATAAGATAGACCAACAATACCCCGAGTCTTCTTCGTTATTTTGGTGCGCAATAACAGTTGTCCTACGAATAATTCTAGGGGTTATTGAGAGGGAATAATTACACATGATATTGAGAACTTTAACCCATAATTATAACATACCTTGAAATTATATTTTATCATATACCTGATGTAACAGCAAATAGTTCAAATTGTATAACATCATAATTATCTTTCCCACAAAAAGTTTCATATCTAAAAAAGCAATAAACTAATTCAGTTTCTTTTCCCAGGATTTCAGATAAGACGTTTAGCCATCTTGACTCAAATTGTAGCAGAAACCCTCTGAGTTATTCAGATATAAAGAAAACAGGTTAAAATCGTTTTGTGTCATCCCCACTGTCTTTCCAATTGATTAATGCCGAGAGGAAAATTTTCATCTTGGCCTTAATTAATGGTACCAACATTCATAGTTTGGCTTCCATCTTCAAAGTCTATTCAAGAACCATCAAGAGAAGGGTGAGTAAGTTTATAAAAGAGAGAACAGTAGAGAGAAAAACTGGATCAGGAGTTCACAAAGTAGAATCCAATAGTGCTAAAAAAAAACCTCAGAGAATACCAGTATATATCCTTAATCATTTCAAAGAAACAACGGTTCAAATCTTAATGTAACAAAAATTTTGCTTTGACACGATTTGGACGTTTTTGCCGTTTCACCCTATATATATATATATATATATATTGTTGAAACTTGACTAATGCATGGAAAAATAATACAAAACAAAATGTACGTAGAACAAAATGTATTGAAACAAGAAAGTGTACACAATATTTACATATAGTCTTTTGTATATTCTTGGGAAGACCATTCCTGGAGAATATGTTGACTTAGTCTCAGTCAGGCAGAGTCTCTGGATTGAATATCTTGATTCCTCATTCTCTTCTCAGTAAAAACCATATCTATATGGTCGGTAATCCACTATGCAAATTAGGTGGATCCTACCACAACATATATATATATATATATATATATATATATATATATATATTCAGTCACTTCCCAAAACACTCATCACGATGTGGTAGTTAAGCCTTGGTTTTATTATCACCCACTTGATAAATCGAAAATGATGGGATTCGAAACCTGCTCCTTGAGTTGCGTTCGATGGAGTATATTTCATATTGACCGAGAATTTGAGCGCAAGATGATTGTTCGACTGCTGATACCACCAGATTATTTGCACTCTCCAAGAAACTGTAACTAAGTCGCATTCTATATAGCTGCAGTATAAACTATACACACACACACACACACACACACACACACACATATATATATATATATATATATATATATATATATATATATATATATATATATATATAATTATCGATACGTTTTTTTTTCAGATTTTATAATGTCGATTACAAATATAGTAACTGTGGAAAGTATCAAATTTGTCAAAGCTATTCGTAAAATTAGACAAGAATATGTTGCAGTATTACCACAAGCAAGCAATTTTAGTAAGGTCTTTTTTCAAGTAATAAATTGCAGAATTTCCTGATAGTCCGTTATTGAGTATGACGGTATTAAACATATATCATAGTTGTATAACGCTACCAGATTTCGAAAAATCGTCGAAGGTCTATGATCACTGTAAGAATGTTTATATGATTTTAAAATTTTCAAGGCACATTGTGTGGGTGTCCTACACTTAAAACTGAATTTAATTTTGATACAGGCTCCTAAACCATTTTAGTGTGAATCTGTTCAATTTATTCCTCTTCAGACATTTTCCCAGAAACAAACCTACTTACATTCGATGAAAGGTTTCTGAAATTTTCGTCCTATCATATACTTCTTCAAAGGCTTGCAACTCACCAGCATCAAATATTACTTGTAATGTATATATATATATATATATATATATATATATATATATATATATATATATATGCACACACACACACAATTATATATATATATATATATATATATATATATATATATAGATAGATAGATAGATAGATAGGGTAAACTGAAGATCCGGTTAGTTGAAACCTAGGCAGGCTTGCCTGGCTCCTTAGAATTTATTCTAGTTCATCGCACTACTCAGCGAATTGAGCACTCTACATTTTAGACTCTCTACTCGTTTGTTTTTGGTTTTGTTTTTGTTTGGACTAAAGACTTAAATGACTTGTTGATTTGTTGCGTGCTGTTCTGATGTTTTTAGTTCTTTCTTTTTTATTTCCATTTATTTCCTCGGGTACCGATTTGTCGTGACATATCTGCAAGTTGAGCTCTCCGATCGGTAGTGTAAGTTTTTGTAATTGTTAAATTACAAAAAATTACACTACCCATCAAATTTAATTTCATTTTTGGAAGTGCTATCTGATGATCCGGCGTCCTTTAAAAGGGCTCTGGTGAAATAGATTATTATAATGGTACCTTAAAGTGGTCTGTTTATCTTTTAAATATTAGCTCTGGATTTACATTGAGCTCTCAGGATTTCATCCCCATTGGGATTACCCATACGGATTACCAAGTTCTTCATAACTTATATATATGTGTGTGTGTGTGTGTATGTATATATATATATATATATATATATATATATACATATACACACATAATAATAATAATAACGTCTAGCTACATCATTGTAGCTATACGTCCAGTTATATATATATATATATATATATATATATATATATATATATATATATATATATATATATATATAAATATAAAATCATTAACATCAATTAAAAACGTAATTTACATATATCACAAGTTCCGTGTCAAAATGAATACAATATTTGCAAAATAAATAAAACATTTGCATCAGCTTTTACAAGAATTACCCATTGTTATATACTACCATTAGAAATATATTTAAATAAATACGGAAAATATTTGAGTTAATTAATCTTACGAGAAAACTTCAAAGTAACAAGTAATATTTTAAAATTTTTAGATAAGAAAAAAACGAATTATACAATTTCATATACAGAATAATTATAATGTATTTTTATCAGCTTATAATCCTTGCAGACCAGGGTTAAAATAAAGCAGTATACCGCTCTACTCCAACGAAGAGTAAATCAAGAGGAAATCAGAAAGCTCGCATTGAATGTATACATCCTTATCTTCAGTAAGTAATTTAAAAACATCACTGAGATTAAGAAGAGCGTAAAAATAACAATTACAATATTTATTAGCGGAGTAAAGAAATGTTAAATATTTTATTTCTTCGATTATCCTTCTGATTACTTCAACCCAAACATCCATTTGGAATTGGCTATTTAAAATGGCATCTTCAGGCTTTACCAAACACCTGAAGCAACATTTTTGAATACGCATCAACAACTGTCGCTTTTACTCTTATAAAAGTTTAGTATAGTCGTGTAATGGATAACGGCTCGAATTGAGAAATCGGAGAGCCGAGTTCGAATTGCAGTCGAATCCATTACATTCATTTTCGTGCTAATATGAATCCGCTTCTTCTCGCCCCAGCTATGGGTAAATAGCAGAATAGGACCGGATTCTATAGCCTTGGATTGCAGAAAGTAATGGCAAACTACTGTGGGAAAAAAATCTGCCACAAATCGAAAGTTACGTGATTGCCTATGCGTATATCACGTATGGCACATAACTGATAAGAATATAGAATAGGATATGCTAGAGAAAGTTTGGCCAAACATCGGAAAATGCTACAAAACCCAAAGTAAGGAACTCTAATTAGTAGTTTTACGTACAGAGAAACCTCGACTGCAATTTGGTTTGAATGTTTGTTCTAAAAAAAAATTGTTCGAGAACTTAATAATGTTAACATTAAAATTAATGTAAAAGAGATTAATTCGTTTCCAAGCACAAGATGAATGTTTATTTACATAGTTACACAATATATTTTAGTATAAAAAAGTAAATAACACACAAAATTTTAAATGAAATAAAAAACATAATAGAAGTAAATTTAACATAAAAACACTGTATTATTTACGTAACTTTTTAGTTGCGATGTGATGGCATAGGCGGACAGAGGTGTGAGTGGCAATGGGAGGAGTTATTTCTTAAAAGGGGAGCCCCCTTCAATTAAAAAAAAAAATTCTGGTAACTGTCTTTCGGGGGATTCTTCCCTTCTCTCTCTCTTTGGGTAAGGTAAATCTTTATCTGGGGTTTTTTTTCTTTATTCGTTTAGTAAAAACATGTTCAATGCTAGTCGTTTTCACCTGCGTTGTACAATTATTCTAAAATGCTAGATGATATTGTCACTGAAGTAGTTTACTGTTTTTTTAAGTTACCCCTGTATCAGGGTGATATTCTTACACACAATTTTTCATATACCCTATTTAGCACAAATGTATTTTATTAAAGAACATGGGATATCCCCTTTTCCTTTGTCCTCCCTAGGAGACATTTCCTCAGCCAAAATCTTTTACTGTTCATTTTGAAGGTGTACGAGTTCTTCGGTGGTAAGCTAAAGACAGTGGTCTTCCTCCAGTTCTTCAAAGTCTTTACTTTCGACATCCAATAGTTTTCCCCGTATAGATAATATAATCAGCAGTTGTTTACTCTCAACTTTTCTTTATTCCTTTACCAGTATCACTCCTACCTATCTTTGGAGACATGATAAAGGGCTAATAAAGAAATAAAGTAAAGGAACTGTACAATAAAATTGGAAAAGAAAAGCACAGCACAACGTTTGAATGTCTAAAAAAAATGGCGGTCGACTGAGAAATGATTCCGTTCGGGTTAACTCGGCTCGCCAATTTTCGAGAACTGAAGTTTTGTTCGATAAGCGAGACATTTTTATATCGAATTTTTTGTTCGAAAACCGATTTGTTCGACATGTGAGACATTCGAGAAACAAGGTTGCACTCTATTTAAATAACCTCGTCAGATCGAGACTTTCATATGGATGACATGCATTATGCCAACTTTGTTCACAAATATCGAATTTGTCAGTTGTATACACTCCCTTTCTCAGAGCATAGTTAATGAAGCATGGAAATCTTAGCAAGAACCACCCTTCATCGAACATCGGGGACTGGTGTTACAGGGTCCTAAAGTAAGGAGCCTACCAAATAGATCAGTTGATGGCTTACAGCGGCAACGCGCGATATCAGATGTAATTCAAATAAAATTATCAAGAGGTTGGTGTCTTACGCTCAAATACAAGGTTAGAGAGGACATCCGCATCAACTTATGAAAAAGGGAAGTAAAATTACTGGACATGTGAAATATATTTTCCTGTTGTAAGAGAAAGGTTTTATAAATTTAAACAAATTGTAACACTGGTAGCAGTGTTCTTTATAAGGAAAGCGCTAATATTACTATTAAAATTAATGCTAGGATAAATTTCATTTAGGTTAAAATAGATTTTCTGATATCACATCCATGTAATCGTGGAATCTTCCATGGCATCTTCGTCACAGTCTTTTTTTTTTAATTAGCTTCTAATACAATAAAAACTAGATTTTAACCATGATTTCAGTTTCTCCCAAATAACATGTATACACAAACAAGAGAAACATAATACCGTTCAATAATTAAACTTTTAAGCCATGTCAATAGAGTCTACATCTTTAACAATGTCTAGACTGTTATTGATTATGCTAATTTTTTTATATGATTTATTTAATGCCGAAATCTAGATATTTTTTACATAATTTCTTGCTTTCAACTGCAGATAATTTGTACGCAATTTTATACTTTCAGAGTAAAGATTTGTTTTTCAGAAATATAGTTTGTAGATCATAAAATATATTGTTAGTAATTTTAATATAAAAACGAATTTTTATGTTTTTTTTTAGTATTGCACTGATTGACGTGTTGTTACAAAATATATAGCTGGTCATTTTGTTCTCAAAATTTTCGGTTTATTTTTGTTTGTTCTATTTGCCCATAGCTGGGACTCTAAAAGGTGCTACTACCCTGGGTCAAATACTAGTTTTTATAAGAACACCAGAATTCGAAATGTCATGTAATAGTTGGATCATCGAAGAATCTCGCACACTGAGAATGATATATGATTTCAAAATAGTAAAGGGCCATAGACTTATATTCGATCAAAGGTTCCGACAATTTGCTACTCATCATTTACTTCGTAGAAAGCTCACTTGTTACCATCGGCAAATGCTCTTAGAAGTAATAAGATATTTTAAACATGTTTCTTATAATAGTTAATATATTCTCTAGGCGTTCAATGGTGATTGATGTCTGAGATAAGCCCTGGACTTCTAAAAAATCTATATTGGCTTTCCCTGAGCGCCTGCGAATGTGGCAGTTGTGAACAGATTCTTCACCATACTACATAAAAACAAATATACCTGTTTGCACACATCTGGATTAAACGTCGCAAGCATTAGAAACAGCGAAAAAGATAATGTATCCTATTTACAGTAACAACAGATTTAATCAGTAGATGTATTCACGCTACATCAATATTAATGTTAACGGAATATTATTTTTTTTTAATATGGGCATTTTAAATCCTATGTTAATTTTGATTCATGTATAATTTTTAAACTCACAATATCAGTTTCTATCTAATGCAAGTTATACAGATAGTAGAAAGTAATTAGAATATTCTCTGTAAAAAATCGCGTAAGATTAAATATATACAAATATATCCAGTAACAAAATTAATTGGCTTGATCCAAAACTCATACTAAATTTATAAGATTTTCACAATATGCAAAATGCATTGTGATCATTTTCTGTTGCAATGTTACTTTTTTATAGTTTCTAATGTAAACCATCTCAGCTTGCAAGGAATATACAACAAACGGAATACGTTAAATTATTTTATTGCATATAATACACCTTGAGTATAATACGACAACGAGTTTCTGAAGTTAAAAAGTGGAAATAAACTACATACTTGAATATTATACGACTTCCAGCCATCCGTAAGTAAATGTCTTCTTGAAAAATCATATTATCAATTAAAACCTCAACTTTATACATATATTTATTTAAAATATTTAATTTTTCACGGTATTAAAAATAGAAACGGGTTGGATGTTTAAAGAATTTCGTGTTTCTTTTCCAAGATTACGTTTAACAACTTCTTTTGCAATTTTCGTGTATAGATATTTTGTATCATCATTTTTGTATCGTTAAGATCATCAAACCATGCCGTCTTGCGTACACCTTTCATTTTTGTAATCAATTTTGGTGAATTTCCTGTCTTTGGGAAAAGAAAAATTACACTAATGCTCATCCCTACAGAGCTGTCATATCAAATACCTTTTGTAAACAATTGTTATCAACATATCCCTATTTTGTGTTTTATTATCTCTTGTATGGAGTGTATTTGAAATCTTGTTCCGAATAAAAGATTTTTGTTAAGATTTGTAAAATATTCTGAAAACGTGTTTTTGCCAATAATACATCCCCTGTTTATGTCTTCAATTGTCGTTCAAAATTTCTCGTAATATGTATAAGAAATTACGATAAAGTCACTCCTCACTTACCGACCCAGTTATGTTCCAATGACCTGGTCGCTTAGGGAGCATTTCGCTAATTCATACTCGACCACTGTTTTAGATATATTATGTGTGTAATGAGTGTTCTACCAATCAGCTTAATATAAAGCTAACGTCATTTGTCCACCATTTCTAATATTTCCACTTTATTTCTAAATGCTTCGTAGAAAAGTTTACCTGAAATTGAAAGTAATAAACAAATAAAAAAAATCAGCTCTACATTCTGCACATTGATTGCCTTCTGTCAATACAGAACAAGGAAAAATTTATCTTTCACTTTATTTATTTTGCTTCAAGTTGAAGAAAGAGAAAACATTCAGGATCAATGTTTTCGTACACCGAACAATACCGACGAGCCGAATTGTTTAATCTTTTATTCTTTTGGAAATTTGTAGCGCGTCGTAAATCCGATGTTAAGCAGGTAAGTCATTATGTCCGAGGTTGCTACTGAATTTTACTTCTATTAATTCTGCTGAATATCTTTATGGTGTTAGTAGGCTAATTTAAGAAGGAAAGTACAAAGATCATAATAAATAAGAAGAAACGCCATTTTTGTAATCGATTTTTGACTTTGTGTGAGAGGAAACCATGCTTTTCAGTGAAAAAAAAAGTACACAACAGATACTGAGAGTGAATGTTTGTTCTTAGTTAGACAAAGTCTGGTAAATAAATAAGGCACACAAAGGCGAAGGAATGCATTGAACATATATAAACGAAACAATAAAAACTAAAGCGACGGACATAAAATTTTATATAAAGTGGGGAAAAAATCCGGTAGTGCTTTGAGAAGTGAGAAGCCTACAAATATGAGTGGCTAAAAAAACATGCCTAGCAATAGCGTATTATTATTTTTCGTTTAACTTCTGAGATTCCGGAATATTATAAAGCCTAATAAAATTTCATACGACAATTATTTTGTATATCTCATTTTATTTGTTTCTCTTGTATAAAAAAATGATTCAATGAATTTATAAAACTATCATTTTTTCCCCATTAGACGTATTTATCTATGGGTGATGTTAAAGTATACCAATGCAGGAATATTGAATTCTTACTTACTCTAGTATTGTTACAGTTAAGGAGGAATATCGGAATTGATTTTGTGACTTACAGACATTACATGACATAATAATAACTCCGATATTATGACAGGGATAACAGTTTATAAATTTTATCTTTTTAATATGACCTTTTCTTTCTAAGGAAAAATTTAGTGCAATCATAATATCCTATCTTCCATCATAAAGATTCCGTCATTTCTTTCTAATTCTGATCATATTTTGTTTTGTTTTTTATCTATACAGTCTGAACACAAAACTTTTTATCGCACGTTCTAAAATGAAGCAAGGAAATGAGGAAATATTGTATCCCGTTAGAAATTAAACTGAACATTGATAATCGCTAAGAAAGTGGTGTATTAAAACGTATTATATATATTGAATATAAGTAATGTAATAAAATGTACTAACTGTATTACAATGTACTAGGTTTGAGGTTTACTCAATTAATTGGACCCGATTAAGTATAAAAATTTTATATATCTGCGCACTATTTAAATTAGGCCCAGATATCAAAAGCTTTGAAAATTTCCACATATAAACAATACAGAAAATTTCTTGCAATAAAGAGCATTGCAATTTTAATCAGTCATTTTTAAAATGTTACCCCTCTGAATATATTTCAAGGAGCTGATATATATATATATTTCAAGCTCGCGTCTATTCGATTGGGCACTATTGAGAAAAAGGTAATTCCAAAACAGTAACCGTCACCGCTATTAACGCAAGGCTCTTCATGTGTGGCTATTGGCGTTAATTTTCATCCGTATACAATACGTTAGAATTCCCCTCTCTGCCGTGCGCCGATAGCTTAGGGGTAGGATCTCTGACTGATGCCAAATAGGTAGTGTATAGATCACGGCTTGAAGCAATTGGATGTCTAGCCATACTGATGAGCTGTGATACATCGAATCAGGCTTGTATGTGGATGACCATATATATATATATATATATATATATATATATATATATATATTCTAGAGGGTGTTGTAATAGAAGAGAAGCAGCCAACATTAAAAATGGTATCTTATATATATATATATATATATATGTATAATTCAGTATGAGTATTTACCTTGGGGAAAATGAAATTGGTTCTCCCAAACTGAAAGACACCGAAATCAAAAGAAAGATGCGTAATTACACACCGAAGGATCTTGGAATATGGTTGTCGTGACATTCAAAACTACACGGGAAAAATAATATAAAATAAAATATAATATTAGTTTTAGCAAAATTATCGATAACACAATTCATTCAGAAGTTGAATTGGACAGAACCTGTCTATATTATTTAATGAGCCATGAGTTATAGAATATATATATATATATATATATATATATATATATATATATATTGCATCTCGTGCAAGAAGAAAAAACATTTGATTCCTATATAGACATATACATGTATATATTTCTGTCTATCCATCTTTCTTTCTTTTTATCTATCTATCTATCTATCTATCTATCTATCTATCTATCTATCTATATATAAATCAATCTACAGCCACCAAGAAAATAATTTGTGGAATGAAAGAATTAAATCTAAAATAAATAAACATAACCTATGTCTAAATTATTTAACCAAACCTGCTTGAATGAAAATAGGCAACCTAAATACACACACACACAGACATACAAGCATACACACCTACACACATATACACACACATATATATATATATATATATATATATATATATATATATATAGATAGATAGATAGATAGATAGATCTCTATATAAACAAACAAACAAACAAATTTAGTAGCGGGTATTTAGGCAAATTTGGTTATTTTTGTAAAGTTTTAAAATGACCAACACAGCTTAAAGATTGAAATGTGATATATATATATATATATATATATATATATATATATATATATATATATATATATATATATATATATATATTTGAGAGAGAAAAGATCTGGGGAAAATATTTATCTTCGATTAGATTTAAACATATTTCCCTCATACAATTTGGTGAAACATTAACTCCACACTGGTAAAGAAAGTAAATGGCTTATTTCAATGGCACATGTAAAGAGAAAATAATTGTTTTCTTATATTTTATGCATGAAATCTCCCTGACTATGTTGCAAAAATTATCAAGGTGCTAGTAAGGGAATTTTTTTTTTGTTTACAGTAAATCCCTCTGTCATCTGGAGACTATCAAGGTTTATACATCTTCTTTGGTCGGCAACTGTGATCGGCTGATGATATGTAAATATTAATCTCTGATTTTGTGAAATCAAATCAAGAACATCTCTTTTATCATTGAACAATTGTAATTCGATTGACTGAAGAGATTAATAATCAAATCGCCAGCCTGAACTGTACAATTGGATAATTGCGAAATCTCTTGATTTAGCAGCGAAGACACGGCGTCGTCAAGAAACGGAGTTTGAATCTCTACAACGTTAATCCCTTTTATCTATTCAATCACTGTTCTTAGCATCCGATAATGAAAATCGTTGTGAGAGATTTATTATACTTCCGGGATTTCTTATCGGGGCGCATCACTTCCTGTGTGACAAATGGACCCCGTCGCAGTTCTTTTACCACCCTTTGTTTGGTTGAGACAAACGGACCAGCTGTTCAGGAAGTTGAACGTTTGTAGACAGATCCACCTCATGCATACATAAGCGATCCTGACGACAGTGAATCCCCGGTCTCGCTATCCGGAAACAAATCCCTACTTTAAGACCCGAACAACGAAAACTACAAGTATAAAGGCTGTAGAGAAGATTCAAAACTAATAATGCAATGGAGGATCCAGTCACTCGTAAACAGAGAATGATTCCTCAAAGATGTGAACATGATGACTCATTGTACCACTGTCATTATTATTTCTGTATTACTTATATGAAACTGACGACTATATGATTCTCCTGGGTATGGGGATAAAATACATCAGGCCGCAAGGCCTCTGATCAGGTTTTGAAGAGCATGTAACTACCTCTTAATTCCTATTGTTTCCAGATCCACCCAGACCCGGGGTGGTAGTATCAGTTAGGCTTCCAGCTAAAGGCAAGTAGTGAAGCCTGCCGCAAAAAAAAAAAAAAAATGACAAAATACAATGAAGGTACATAAATAGATTTTTACAGTGAAAATACCCGTAATCCAGTTGTTAAAAAAAATTACAATGAAGGTACATAAAGAGATCTTTACGGTAAAAAATACCAGCAATGCAGTTGTGAAAAAAATTGCCAGCAATACATTTAAAAAAAAAAAAACAAAACTTAATACATATTCAATTCATATAACCCATCCTAAAAATCTTATCGGTATTAAATAACCCACTAAGGCGTTGCTATGCAGTAAATCTAACCAATTGAAACTAAACCAAACGACTATATGACAAATATTACTTGTATACAATCGCATAGATTTATTCAACTTTGGCGTTATTTTGAATATTCCTCGCTCTAAAGTAGCTTAAGTGTCCCTTTTGCGCAATTTCACTCAGCAGGAGAGAAAATTGTTTAAATACCTGAGTTGAATTTATTCCCTCTATTACAAAAGAAGGTGACTGTTGCATAAATGTGTAGCTACGAAAGAGTTATTCCTCTTCCGTTGACTCTTTTGTCTATAGCAGAGAATATCATTTGAATTGTACTAGTTCTGTTAATATTAAGGGTCTCCTTATAAGGAAACCTTCTGCATACGTTGACCGAGCATTTAGACTAGCTGTTCATTGAATTTCATAGAATCTTTATCGTCCAATAGTTTTATCATGTCTAGTCGCTGTCACCGCTTTTCTCTTCCTTCTTTCTTTATGGTTTGAGTCAAACGTCAAATTCTTAAGTCATTAAACAATCTTCGAGTTATATGGGGTACCTGTTTTAATTGTTGCCGCTGTTTAAAGTCTTCAAGTGATGTGATCACTGTTATCTTCTTTTGTGATTCTAAGGTACAATGAAGGACAATCTCGCTAAGGCATACGTTCTTCACTCACTCGAATAATGTCTTTTGAAATACGGTTTCATGACACATGATATAACAGAACAGCCGGATATATTTGTAAAGAAGCATTCAGAGTTTACTGCTTGAATCATAATGCTTTACATTCATATAAATAAAGAATTATTTCCTAAAATAATTACAGAAAAGTCCGTAGGAAATTATTTATAGTTATAATTACTTGATATGTTAGGTTGGTGTAAAAATAATGACGTAATAATGTCTTTTTTGACGTATTTTTAACGTCAAAAAACGACATAATTTTTGTACCAACCTAATATAATAGTTTCTTAAGAGTGCAAGGTAATTAAAAGGAAATCTTTATACTTGCAGCGTCGTTCAATGATATTTAATAATGTTATATATATATATATATATATATATATATATATATATATATATATATATATATATAAATATATATATAAGAAAGAACAACAAGAAATATAATCCGGTGTTCTTATAGATATTTTTATTTTACAAAATAGTGCTCAATGTAAATTTACAGAGCATTAATATTATAAATTAAAAAAAAATATTTTAAATCAAAATTTATAATATATATATATATATATATATATATATATTTATATATATATATATATATATATATATATAAGCATATCAGCCCAAGCAAGGTGGGAGTTCCACTAGGGGTTACAGAATGTGTCGGAACGAGTAAAGGACACAGAAAGTATATGAGGATCAGAGTCAAGCCAGAAGTTGTCGATTGACGTTACATTTGAATAGTTGACGGTTATAGCTAGCAGAGAAACAAGTAAGAGGGAGGAAGTTCTACTGACGGGAAGTTCAAAATAAGCTTTGGCAGTAGAAGAGACGGCTACATTTAACCGTTTCGATAGTATAGGACTGAGATGACAACCTTGTAGCACGTTTAAATTCATGCAGATTAGGGACATGTGAAAGCAGCTCGTCAGAGCAGTTGCCATGAAAATACTTGCAGAAAAGACATAGGGGAGCCCCAGCATGTCTTTGAGAGAGCGACTGTAGGCAGGATTCCAGATTAGGACATATCACATTGCATACTGTATGTGGATTTTGTCGAGGACCTCGAGATGAACAGCAGGGGCACCAAACCATATATGTCAGCAGTATTCAATGCAAGAACGAATGGTTGATTTGTAGATTTGAATTATAGACTCAAACGTCAAAAAACATTGTGGTAAGTAATTCGTAAAATATCAATGCCAGATGAATTTCTAGATTCAAAAACCAGGGTCGGGTATAATTTCATTTTAATCTGTATTATTCATGAATCATTCATACAAAAAACAAATATTTTTGTTTTTTTGTATGAATATTCATAAATTTTTATATATATATATATATATATATATATATATATATATATATATATATATATATATATATATATATATAAAGAAAGAACAACAAGATATATAATCCGGTGTTCTTATAGATATTTTATTTTTACAAAATAGTGCTCAATGTAAATTTACAGAGCATTAATATTATAAATTAATTGATTTCAAATATGTTTTTTTTTCGCTACACAGTTCTAACCATGTTTCAAAAAAATGGAAGCTAAAAGCCACGAATTTAATTTTGTGATTAAATCAAAGACATTAGTTCCATTTCATCCTCAAGCGAATTTTGGAGTAACTTTTTAAAATTACTGGGTTTTAAATACACAGCTAAAACAAAATTCATGTTTCCAAGGTTACAGATAAATCTATTTTTCTAGACAGGGGGGGGTTAAAATTAAAATTAATTCTAACCTAAACTTCTTTTAATTTGTAATTAAATAAATAAATAAAGTTTACTAAATCGGAGTAATGGAAAATTTTACTTTAGAAATATTTAAATATAAAATTTTAAAAAATCATAATATACTTTAAATATACGAAAAAAAAAAAAGCCGTAAAAATTTTAGCCGTTAACAATATAATTTTAAAAAATCTAGACGACTGGCTTTAACGGAAGTTAGATTTCATTGAAAAATGCCCCCCTTCCCACCACCCAAACGTAGCAATAACTGATACATTAAATTATAGACATATTGAAAACCCAGCCACCCCTGTCTAGAAAAACATATTTTAAATCAATTAATTTATAATATATATATATATATATATATATCCTATTATTTAAGAGGTTAAGTTTACTTTTGCCAAATATTATTATCGCATTAAGCGTAGCACCAATTTCGATCGGTTCCTTAATATGACCTTCTGAAAATAGAATTCATGTTTTTATGATAGTGGTTTAAAAGAGCTACACTGTAGATACGTATATATTATCATATCTGATCTTTTCTTGTGATGTACCGTCGGCAGATATATTTCCGACCTACATACACACACATTTACTCATTCACTTATTGAGTCTCTCTCACACTCACAGTGTTTACACAGACATACACAGATACTGATGTGTTGCTTATTTAGCAGAAAACATTGATGCACAGCAGCAAGAACCATACAGCGATTCATACTTTGAAGACGTTCAGAAATTTCCCAGAAATATGAGTGTACAATTTTGTGTGCATCTGAAAGGATTCGAGCTATGTCGATTCTCTTTCGCTTGTTTTGAAAATAAACATTTAAACTTCTTGCTAATTTTCGAGCGCAAATATTAACTACTAAAGCCTATGTGGGGAAAAAAACGGTATTTATAACAAACAAAACGAAGCTTTTTTTATTATTTTATAATTCTGTCGTGCTAGCTCAGATATTCATGAGTCCAACACGCCAACTATCATGTTCCTGCATCAAGCTCAAAAGGTGATTAGGTTAGCCTCCTGTGTTATTACGTAGTTGGTCAATATAGGTTATTACTCTGCGAATAACCCTTCTGGATCGATAGCTACGTGTCGAGAGCAGTCGATCACTCATACATTATTGTTTGACTCGCCAGCAGTATCCTGCATATCGAGTTTTGCGTTCATTTAAGATTGTAGAATTATCAGGAATAGACCCAAACAGATGTGATTTAGTTGATGATGTCTCCAAGATATCTTAAATCTTAAGTATAGTTCTCAACATCCTAGTGTCGGTTCCATGAAGCTCAAGGGTTTTAGTTAATGCCACTATACATTAAAAGCGCCTCTTCAGTGACACGAAAGAATCTCCGTTTTAGGTTGTTTGGTATTACTGGTATTTTTACTGTAAAAATCTATTTATGTACTTTCATTGTATTTTGACAAAAGTTTTTTTTTTCTTTTTTCTTTTTTTCTTTTTTTGCGGGGGGGTCGCTACTTGCCCTTAGCGGGAAACCTAACTGATACTACCACCCCAGGTCAACCTCAAACATCTTTTTAAAAGATTATAGTGAAGGCCTCGCTTCATTCAGATAATAACCCACCTCTAAAAAGAGAGATTTCTATATTACAGCCATTTTATTCAAGGCTGTCAAGTGTTTACCCATGCGAATTTTCACATTGTTTTCAGTAGAACTTTTCCTCATTGATTTACACCCTCAAACCGATGCCTTTATATCGTGTAAAATATGACCAGCTCGTGACTAAAAAAATCTGTGGACAAAGTAGTTTGTGGGTTCAAAATAGAGTTAGGTTATTGTTAATAAATATGAAAACAAATTCCCCTAACAAAAAAATGCCGCTTACGTTGCTGGAAATGTATTTCTGAAATCCGATATTTTTAATAAGGTCAGACGAAGGTCATGTGTTTCCCTAAAGTAAGTGAAATGAAAAAAAAAACATTGCTGTTTTTAATTGGCCCGTGAATTGACGAATCAGCCAATACGGGAATGTGAGATACCCTGATTAAAACGACGTTCTCCCATACTTAGTAGAAATTTCGACTAGGAGTAACGTGTGTATGCAAATGCTAGGATCAGGAATATTCTCTGACACATCTGACTTTCCATGTCACTGATATGTAGTCAGTTAAATGCGCCTAATCGGGACAATAAAATTAGACAAAACAGGTCACAAGAGTTGCGCTATTTCATATAACAAAACATAACTTGCTCTTGAGAAAATTGTACTTTTCACTTTCAGTGATAGACAGAGAAAGTGTGTCATTGTTGTATTAGAGTATAGGCCTGATATCTAGCGTTGCGACTAACGTGGCGACACAATAGTTGTGGGCGAATACGGTATAAAAACGAAGGTGACAACACTCCAGTTCAAGTTACATACGTAACCACACATGCTGCCATGATTGTCACACAATAAGTAAAAATAAAATAAAATTTTAGTTTTCAGTTTTCATCTTACTCAGCAACATATTTACAATTTTTGTACACTATCTGCTGTAATCTTTCAGCATAATTAATCATTCCACTATTTCTTTAGAAAAGAAAGACAAACAAACTTGGTTTTGGTGTTTTTTGCAAACGTGATATTTTTAAAAGATCACAGTGAAGGCCTCGCTTTATTCAGATAATACCCCACCTCTAACAAAAGAGACATTTCTTCTAATACTTCCGCTTCTAAATTTAAGAGGACAACAACGAAAATCTCATTATAATTAGTCAATACTCTTTTTTTACTGTGTAATACCGTGATATTCCGGCCAATCAATGCTATGGCCTTCTTTAAACTCCAGATCTAAAATCTTCAACGTTCACTAGAGTGTTTAATTTCTTCTTAAAATAAAAAAAAATGAAGAAATAGATCAGGTCATTTCCAAAGTGTAAGCAACACATGTGATTCCATATTTAATTTGATATCAAAACAACAAAGTTAAGGTATTAATCAAATCACATAAACTGAATTAAATTGCCTTGTTATTTCGACTATTAACCTTTACGTGTATTTCAAATAAAGAAAACCTAAACTATTTAATAACATTTACAAAATTTCAATATCAGTGAGTCGAGATCTACCGCACCAAACTTTAATAAACCACATCAAATCGTTGGTATAATCACTTATCTTCTGCTAAAAATCACCGATTATTATTGACTAGTAAGTAGAGCCCGGCATTGCCCGGGGATGTAACAGTAAGAGATAGATCAAGTATCGACCATCATAAAGACTGAAAAATAAAATTGACAAAGATTATTGTTTAAGGTTGACGGACACGCATGTCTTAATTAGATTTCTTTTTTGTTTTTTTGTTGTTTTTTTTACGAATTGGTCAATCCCAAACTCAAACAAAAACATTGTTTTCAATCGTCATGAGTCTATCGATTGAATAGAATTTTATTATAAACAACTGTCTTGTAAATGGAATTTTTAAAGCATTCTGAATGTAAAAATAAAGAAAAATTGTGCAAGACAAAAAGAGACACTACCTACCAAAAAAAGTGAAGTTTTGTTGAAATCGGTTGAAAAATGTAGGAAATCCGATCCCATATATCAATGCAGACACACAAACAACCTGGGTTTTATAATAAGTATAACTCGATATAAGTTGTCCCCCTTTCATTCTCGCGATGACTCTTAATCGTGTTTTCAAATTGATTTCGTGCAAAAACAATTGTATTTTTCTAATTTTTGGCACTGTCAGAACCACCGAAAGGTAATTTTACGTAGTCCTGTGAAGTTTTGTTGAAATCGGTTGAAAAATGTAGGAAATCCGATCCAATATATAAACGTACAGGCACACACACACAATCTGCGTTTTATAATAAGTAAGATATACTGACTCCTCGAAGTCGGGTTCAAATTCCAGTCGAATCCATTACATTCACTTACATGCTTATACCCTTGGGAAAGGTATGAATCCTCTTCTTCCTCAATCTATGAGTAAATAGCAGGACAGACCAGGTTCTATAGCCTTGGAACCTGTCTATCGCAGAATGAAATGGCAGCAAACTTCGGTAAAAATCTGCCTCATCAGTCATGTATCGAAAGAAACATGATCGCCTAAGCGTGTATCACGCATGGCACATAACTGACTGACTGATTTTTACGTTTATTTGCATTATTTGAAAGCCAACCATCATTGCCATTATTATCACCACAATATTTAAGCATGTGTGACCCGAAACGGGGTATGGCAATGAAGCTAACCTAAAGAGAATTTCAAACTTTTCCCTTTATTTAATCAACATTGATGAAGATTGGGCAAGTAAAAATTATTTTTTTTATCTTTTATAATAATAACAATAATAATAACCAAAGAAGCCGTACTCTTAATAAAACAGCTTAATATACCTGAAATGCTACAAAAAAAAGAAAAAAAATCCTAACTCAATAACATCTACACAAACCGAATAAAACAGAAAGAAGAAAAACTTGGTCAAATTGAATAACGAAAACTGGGACGACAAGCCGTTGCATGGCAAATATCTAAAAAGAAAGAAAGAAATATAAGTGCACCAACATAAAACACAGCAGTGTCTTCGGAACACCAAGTTGAAAATTGTGACAGAAGGCCTAATTATTGCATTGCACCAGGATTCTATCATTGTCACATAGTCAATGATGGAACTTACTCGAAATGCAGGACCTGCGGAAAATATGATGAAACTTTCGAAAATATTATCTCAGGATTTCCGGAACTAGAAAAAAAAATGAATATACCCACAGACATAACAAGGTACCGACATATATTCTCTGGAAGATATGCAAGAAGCACAAAATCGAAACCACTGACAGATGTTATGAGCACCAACCAGAGACAGTTACACAAAATAATGATGTAACTATCCTCTGGGACATGCCAATTCAAACTGCCAGGGTAATAAAAGCCAACAAACCAGATATTATCCTAAACGACAAGAAATCCAAGAAGTACCTGCTTATTGACATAACTGCACCATCTGAGAGAAACACGTCCATGAAAATTATCGAGAAATTGTCGGAATGCAAGGACTTGGAGATCTAGGTTGACAGGATGTGGGGAATGAAGACTGAGACCGTGCCAATAGTAATCGGAGCTCCGGGCCTCGTCAGTAAAGGAATGAACAATTTTAATAACAGTGCCACAGGTAACATCAACATAAAAGTTGACAAGACAACCACCCAACTAGGAACATCCTCTATACCAAAAAGGTACCATAGTTTTGACCCAGTTCTACGGGATAAAACGCAGGAAACATAACATACACAAATAATAATAATAATAATAATAATAATAATAATAAGAAGAAGAAGAAAAAGAAAAAAAAGAAGAAGAAAAGAGAAGATGCACATTTCCAAATATGCAAATCTACTAGTATGGAGATTTTATAAATGATGCAGTTGAATGTTCAAGTACAATTGCCAACGGCTGTATTCTGGTATATTTACATGTCTTTTAGTCTAACAACTAGTGAGTCTACTTCCATTTATATCTTAGCCAGCCTATGAAATTTCTAGCTGACCCTAGAACATTATGATAACATATTTAATATATGCATATTTTTCTTCCTCTCTTATCTCGTTTATGCATTGCAATTAATGTAAACTGCATTTTCTGTTTTCCAGTTCGCTCTATATATATAGTACTGATTAAGTTTCGTACCTCTAGTAATATCTGAAAACAAATTATATTTTTTTTTAATCCAAACTTTGAGTTTTATGGAGTTTTACATCTAAATACAGATGTGTTTATCGGGATCAGATTTGATCCTTAAACCATAATCCATTTTCCTTATCTAATGTATTAGCGTAAGTGTTTGAAAAATATTTCTGTTAATAACATTAAAAAGATTTTGGTTTAGACAAAAAATATGACTTTCTTAATTTATAATAATTAAATCCTATATATGTAATTATGTAAAATAATTAATCATCCTGTAATTATCTATCTATCTATCTATCTATCTATCTATCTATATATATATATATATATATATATATATATATATAAATATAAATATATAAGAAAGAAAAGAATAAAAACAAACATGAAAGCAAAAGAAAAAGAAGATAAAAATGAAAAGCTGAAAATGAAAGATAAAAATAAGCGAGAAAAAAAAACATTACCAAAAAGAAAAAAAATGACCAAAAGATAAGTAAACGAAGAAAAAAATTAAAAGCGAAAAAAAGAAATAAAGAAAAGGTAGAATGAAATAAAATAAAGAAGTAGAGAAAAAAAAACGAAAAAAAAAACGAGGAGGCTTAAAATATTATAAGGAAGAAAGAAAGAAAGAAAGAAAGAAAGAAAAAGGCAATACTTAAAAAAAAAGGAAAAAGGAAAAGGAATATCTTAAGAAAATAGGAAATATAAAAAAATAAAGAACTAAATACATAAAGAAATATAACAAAGTGAAGAAATTAATAAATGAAGGCCTAAACGGTGAAAGAAACGAATGATGTCAAGAAATATAAAAAAGAAATTATTGAAGAATGAAGGAAAAAGAAAGAAGGAAAGAGAGAAAAGAAAATACGGAACAATGAAACAACAAATGAATATAAAAAGAAAGATAGGGAAAAAAATTGAAAAAAAACAAAATAAAATTGGTAGTATAAAAAGAAATAAGAAAAAATAAAAGTAAGAAAGAAAAGAAGAAATAAGAAATAAAGAAAAGAGGAAATGAAGAAAAAAATAAAAATAAGCCTAACAAAGAAAGAAAGAAAAAATGCTAAACAATTAAAGAAATAACGAATATAAAAAGAATGATAGGAAGAAAAAGAAAAAAAAAAGAAAAAAAATTAATATTATGCAAAGAGATAAGGAAGAAAATAAAAAATAAAAAAGAAAGAAATATGAAAATAAAGAAAGAAAAAGCAATAAACAATGAAAAAGAAAAGAAAGAAAAAGAAAAGAAAGAAAAAGAAAAGAAAGAAGAAACGAAATAAGGAAAGAAAGAAGAAAATAGAAAAATAAAATAAGATTACGAAAAAAGAAAGAAAGAAAGAAAGAAAGAAAGAAGGATATAGAAAAATGAAATAAGAAATAAGAAAGAAAGAAAGAAAGAAGAAAATAAAAAGAAGGGAAAAAGAGAGTGAGATCAGGAGATCAGACAGGTGCAGTCTCCTCATTCATAGCCTGAAACGCGTGACTGTTCAAAATAATCAATTCATTTGTTTCTCTGGAAAAGACTTAACCATAAATCTCTGTGGTTTATTCATGACGATTCTGATTTCGCCTATAATCCGAGGGGTGGCGACATATTCTCTACCGTGCCTCCCCACGACCCGCTCAAATCAGGTCTTTTGCATGAATCCCTTCTTGTTCGATCCGAAAATTTTTTCATCATACCGCACTTAGCAGAAGACTAACTGGCATTTTCTTGCGTGATTTGTGTGAGATACAATGAAACATGACTGCCATAAAACTAATCACGTGACTCATATATCTAGCCATTTATCTTGTCTCAAACGTAGTTTCGACGCGGTCCGCCAATTCCATTTTCCGCGCTGCTAAACGTTCGGCCATGTATCGATCTCTTGGCCCCTAAAAGATGAGCAAATAGCAAAGCAGAATCTATTGTTTAGCCTCTGCTGGCATCCAATTTAGGAGATAGAGGACACCGATTCCGAACCAGTGAGTTGAGACACTTATAGTAAACCAGCAATGCATTGTGGGACGCAAGGAGCGAGCCATGACACGTACAACACCCAGACCGTCTTCTCTTTCCTGGCATGTATTCAGACAAAGTGACCTTGTCCAGCCTGTGTATCCATGCTGAGAAGAGAGAAACAGTTCGATTGAAGATATGCAGAATTAAACTTCACTGTATTCTAAGTGAAGAGCCAAACATGAACTCTGACAAAGCTGGGGTCATCTTCGGCTATACACATATTATATATACATACATACATACATACATACATATATATATATATATATATATATATATATATATATATATATATATATATATATATATATATGTATATATATATATATATATATATATATATATATATATATATATATATATATATATATATATATATATATATATATATATGTGTATGTGTGTGTGTATGTGCGTGTGCGTGTGTGTATTCTAAGTGAAGAGCAAGACATGAATTATAAAAAGCTGAGGTAATCTTCAACTGCGAGGATAACACAAACATACACACACACACACACACACACATATACATATGTAGGTGTGTATGTGTGAAAAAAGAGAGAGGAATATTTCGGATATAACTAAAATATATATCAGTATAAGTACAATATGAATAAAGAAAAGTAAACTTATTTTGCCCACGAGGTTCGTATTCTGATGGAATTTTTCATTTCACTTCATGTAATAGAATAACTTTTAATTTGAAACATGCATTTATAGAGAAAAGTGAAATTGTCGTTAGTTATATTTGCAAAAAAATTAGTTGAAAAACTAACGATATTTCTTTAGGCTAATTGTGTCAAGGTAAACTATATTGGATGCTAACTGTTGAAATTCAATGCCTAATAAAAGAAAGCGAGTCATCATCTAATGAGAGAATATCTATTGTTATTTTTAATAATTTTCTTTTTTTTTTTTAATCTTTTCTGTCGTTATTGTTGTTATCTAATATTTCCAATTGCTCAGAACGGACGACACATTTAATGTTCCATCAAACATAAAGTAATAAATATTGTGGGTGGAATTTTATTAGGGAAGTTGTCGTTTTTTTCTCATTGTGTAAACATTATTTTCTGTTTGTTATTTTCTGTTTGTTTTTTTCTGATGAAATGTAAAACTCATGCAAAACTTTAACAATGTGATACAAAATTGAAACTTTAGAATTCTTGGTTATAACCTGCTGAAAATAGTGGAACGCTGTCTTCGGCTCTCAAGTGAAAGCTCAAGAAGAACATAACGTCCTTCACTGTAAAATTCCCAAAATAAATCTAAAATGCATCATAAACAGTAGAAGAGATGATACTCTGAGATACAGTTTCTTAAAATTTAACCTTAGTTCAAGATTCGTTATTTGATTTATAATTCAGAGCCGTAAAATACTTAATTACTTCCTGAACACCCTAATTGAAAAGATGGTAAACCAATTCTGAACACAGTTTACTACCACTCAACTATATTTCTATAATGATTTAGTTACTCATAATTATTAGCGATAAAATACGTGATTATTTCTGAATATATATATATATATATATATATATATATATATATATATATATATATATATATATATATATAAAATATAGATAACTAGACTCGTTTCGAAAAACCCTCGAATTTTTTGATTTGCTAATCAAATCAATCTCGAGGAAAAAATTTAAAAAAGAAAGAGCTACAAACATGAACTTCTGCCGACAAAAAAATCGCACAGATGCAGGTCCGAAGCCCAAAGAAAAAACCCCGATACGAGTAACAACTAACTAACAAAAGAGCTCAATACAACCGTAGAGCAGACCTAGATACACCTAGTGAGCCAGACAAACCTACCTAGGTTTCACCTAAACGGATCGTCAGGGAAAGTTTGGCGATCCGTTTAGGTGAAACATAAACAGGTTTGTCTGGCTCACTAGGTGTATCTATATATATATATATATATATATATATATATATATATATATATATATATATATCAACTCTGTGCTGGTGTCTGGTTTTTTTCCTTTCCTAGGAACTGAGCTGCTTGACCCTCATACGTCAAATATGACAGGAGAGTCTACACACACACACACACACACACACATATATATATATATATATATATATATATATATATATATATATATATATATATATATAGGGCGATTGAAAACTGACCCCTTCTTTTATGTATGAGTGTCTAAACAGGACAACATGACTTAACACCCTGTGATTTATTTTTTGGTGTTGGTTAAAAGAGCCATTTGGCTACACCAAACCAAGACTTTGTAAGAACTTGAAGGGCGAATACAAAAAATTATGTGTTCCATACCACAATATTTACTGGTGAAATCAGTTGACGTGAATTTCTGTGCGAATCGAGAAACTGGTAGCGGCATCTGGTTCCCAAATAGAATGTTAAAATCGCTCCTCATGCGAAACGATTTCCTCTCATATTGATTCATTGTTAAAATATAGTTAATAGATAATTTATATGTATTTTAAAATTGGGTGATAATTTTCAATCAGATTGTACACAATATAAACATATATATATAAATATATATATATATATATATATATATATATATATCTTAATATATATATAGTCTTAAGATATGCCTTATTTATGGGATAAAGTTCTCAATATCAGAGATAGAGCGTGTGTAAATATAAGAGTGAACATAGGAGTCAACACTTTGAGGCGACAGGCTGTTTCATGCAAGAAGACGCAATCGTCAGGCGATGAGTACAGTTGGTCTGACAATTGCATCTAGCATGAAACAGACTGTCGCCTCTAAGTGTTGACTTCTATGTTCACTTATATATATATATATATATATATATATATATATATATGTGTGTCTGTGTTTACAAGCTGACTGAAAATTAACGCCCCATTTTATATATTTATGAAATGGTCAAAGTCCGACGATTATTTTAAGACATTTTTTTATAATTATACATTCTTTTTATAGATACAAATATTTAAGTAAATGCTCTGTTTATAATAAACAGTATTAAACAACATTTACTGGCCTGAATGCCCGAGAAATTTTTTATAGAAAATATGCGTCATCCGATCATCCGGCAGGGATCGAACCTGCATCCTATACGGAACCGTCATATAGCCAGGTGTGCTTTTACCGATTGCGCTACAGAGGAGCGTTTCGGTTAAGAAGGTTGATTTTACTGTTTTTAAATACAATTTTCTATGATTTTCTCACGTACATTCACATCTGCTCGTTGCATATCCAAATGTAAAGAAATGACGTCACACATTATGAAATGGACAAAGTTCGACAATTATTTTAAGACATTTTTATGTTTATATATCTATAAAAATGTGTATATATATATATATATATATATATATATATATATATATATATATATATATATATATATATATGTGTGTGTGTGTGTGTGTGTGAAAATATATAGAAAATAGGAAAGAACTCAAAAATTTCGCTTGAAGATTGAACGGAGCTTAGTATTTTAATTCAATTTAATTTAAATAATTGTATTGAAGTTTTTGCCTCTTGTTTTGAAAGGTGAGAACTCTTATGTAGCGTGTTGGAATCATATTTTTAAATAAATAATTATCTATCTATCTATCTATCTATCTATCTATATATATATATATATATATATTCAGGAAAATAGGTTTATCACTTACTGGGTAACGTTTTCTTTCGTAATAATGTATTTTAAGTTGTATCGAACCTCAACATTGAGTTCATGCCAATCTTTTAGGTGAGAATTTTATTTCTGCTGTTTCTGTTGTTGAAAGTACTTAAGTGATTAGATTTTTACGATTTGGTCACTATATAAGATCCTGTAGCGCCAGTCCATAAGACTCGAAGAAGGATGGTTCTTGCTAAAACCTATAGGATTCTTTGTAATATTGTTACTGAAATTCATTGACCCAACTGTGGGAAGAATTCTGATGAGTTACATCTGTATCTTTAAGAAGCAGGGCTGCACCATCATTTTTGTAATATTTTTCGGAGATTTTAAGACAATGGATTTGATAATACGATCAGCTCAAGGTTTGGTTGTATTATAAACGACTACTTTATTGTGGTCAGACTAATAGCTATCGGCTTGGTACTTAGCAAGAGAATTGTGGGCTGCCCTATGAGAGTGCATTTAGGCTGATATATCACGATCTCAGTATCGCTGTCCACGATAATTTTGAACGCTTTCCATTCAGAAAGTGACGGCTTTTTGATTTTTTTCACGCCCAAACAGTAAACGGAAACCACTTTAGAACAACTACACAGCTATCAGAGTAGGTAAACAAGTGTGTTTCAATAATTCAAAATTGAGGATGATTTAACACGGCTTAATAATTAGATTTTGTTTACATTAGCTTAAAGTTGCTGAGGCAATATTGTGCAATAACGGCGAAATCATAATTTTCGTTAGGTGGTCTTAAAATCTGTACCAATATTATATATATATATATATATATATATATATATATATATATATATATATATATATATATATATATATAATGTATATATATATATATATATATATATATATATACCAGGTGTAAAAAAATAAAATGGTAGAAATCGTGTGAAACCAAAATAGTCCATTTCTTAGATTAGAATTTGAAACGTTATATCTTAGAAAGGATTAAATATATCTTACTCGAATTCTCCGAGGTTTCTATAACTCTATTGGACTCTGAGCAATGAGAATACATAAGTTTTCTCTAAGCTTAAAATTATGATGAAATAACCGAAAATGACATGTTCATCATTAATTAGCCATGGCTAAGAATTGGTCGGAAGCTCATGAAGTACTGATAAAAATTCAAAAATACATATATATTATTCCGGGATCATTTTCCAACTTATTCAAGATGATCTTAGGCCTCTGAAACCTATTACTCCAGGGCAGAATGTTCGAACTTCCTGTCCTGCGTATAATTTCATTTTCAAGTCATTTTTCTCTGCTCTTTGTACTGCCACAGGTGGAACTAATCTCTCAAGTGCCGAACGTTTTTTTTTTTTTTTGGATTGAGTTGAATATTTTATAATTGATCTATTTATCCCTAAGTTGGAATTATGATCCCTCTTTCTGTTGTGACCTCCTGATCCAGATTTCCTCCCTTATGTTCTCTCTTTTTTAAACTTATTCACCGTTTTCTTGATGGTTCTTGAATGGACCATAAAGATTAAAACCAAAATATGAATGTTAGTAGCATTTTGAAGGCATAAATGATTTTTTCTCTCACCATTGCTCATTCGGGAAGTCAGTTGGGTTGACACAAAACGATTTTAATCTGTTCTCTTTCTAGCTGAATAACTCAGAGGTTTTTTCGTGGATTATTACCACAAATGGTGTTCAGATGTCTAACCATCTTATCTTAAAACCTGAAAACTAGAAATTCAACTACTTTAGTGTTTTGTTAGATGTTAAATATTTTATGGAATGGACAATTATGTTGTTACACGATTTGGACAATTTTGCTGTTCACCCGGTATATAATGATAAAAGTATAGTTTTAAAGTATTCTACATTTAATGGTAAAAGTGCTCAATATCAGCGATGGTGCGTATATAGAGAGAAAAATATGAGTGGGTCCCAAGACAACGCCGAGCGGCGACGATCTGTTTCATATTTGAACGCAATCTTTACCTGTGAAAACTGCGTTCAAGCATGAAACAGGGTATTGTGACTTGTTATTTTCCCCAGAACTGTATAACCTTTTCCATTGTTGGGGAGGTAGCTTGATACTTCAATTTTTTGTTTGCCTATTTCTCTGTAAATATTGTTTTCATCGATTTGAAAGATCTTGTTCGGTTTGTAGAATTTTGGTCGTTTTTACCTAGCGTCTGATTCTTTGAGCCTCCAGTTTTATTGTTTGATTTATTTTTTCTTTAGCTTAAAGGAATTCATTTTGATTCCTAATTTTGTATTTTTTTTTCTGCCTTTACTAGTCTTTACATTTGTTCCTCTTGAGAGTTGATCGTGTACTGATAATTCACTTCTAAATTGTTCAATTTCTTTCTACATGTTTGTTTACCAAAGTGGATCTTGATGTCTTTGATACTGCCTTTTTTATTTTGATGTTTAACTGTGTAGTTGTTGCTGTTAGCGATGATGCATATATTGCAACATTGGGACTTATATGTGGGTTTACTTTATCCAGAATTAATTTGATTAATTGTAGAGTTTATAGTTTTGAGGTTATGCTTTTTTGGTTGTAATTTTGGGCGTTGTTCTCGTCCCTCCATTTCATTATTTTGTGTCTGACTTAAATGTCATATGATTTCTTCCTTGGCTTCTTTTATACTATTCTTGTTTCCGTTCCAATGTATTTGCGACTCGTTTTATTGCAGGCTTGTGAGCGACAAAGATTACGCCTTTCTATCTGTTCTAAACTTTCAGCAGTATCTTCACAGTCATTGATATTTATCTCAGTTTCTTCATTATGATTTGTGGCCTGTGTGATGTTAACACGTTTTATGTCAAATGCTAGTTCCCGGTATTTCGTTTTATTTATTTAATTTAAGAATCTGTCAATTGGTTATTTCTCATGTTCTACCATCTTACATTGGCGAGTTTATTTCCCTCAATCTAATTTTTAATTTCTTGTCCAAACATTTCTCGCCAAATATCATATGGTTGGCGAGTGGGGTTTTCTTTCCGAGTTTTTTGCAACGCTTCATAAAATGCGGTCATAACGAGTTTGTACTCCTCATAATAGCATTTTACCTTTATCAAATATCTGCTTTATCCACTGTGCCATGTGTCCTTAAGGATTGAAGCACAGTGGATAAAGGCGTTGGTTAAATCCAATGACAAGACCCAAAGAGTGTGAGTTCAATACCCGGTTAAGACAATGGAGAACTTGCAGAGGGGAATTAACAGGAGATAATTGATAACTGACATCCATTAAACATGTCAGGAGGAAATAGAACAGTCAACCCCAGTGAGCTAAATAAAGGATTCAGTTCGACATTCCAAACCTCTGAAGAAGGCCGGAACTTACAACGGCTGAAACGTTGTAATAAATATGGCGACAAAGATGAGGACAATAGTCCGAATAATGTAAATATTATAAATATTATACATTATGAAAATTATTTTAAGACATTTTATGTTTATACATTCTTTTTATAGATACAAATATTTAAGTAAATGCTTTGTTTATAATAAACAGTATTAAACAACATTTACCGGCCTGAATGTCCGAGAAATTTTCACAGAAAATATTCGTTCTCGGACAGGATTCGAACCTGTATCCTATACGGAACCATCATTTAGCTTGAAGTGCCTTTACCAATTTGACCACAGATGCGCGTTCGGTTAACAAGGTCGAATTTACTGTATTTAAACTTCGATCTTCCATGAATTCCTCACGTACATTCATATCTGCTCATGGCGTATCAAATGTAAACAAATGACGTCACACATTATGAAATGGACAAATTAATGTGTATGCACAACGGTGTTCAAAGTCAATCTGTGCCAAGCACCTGCGTTCTTTAGCTCCATTACAATAGCAACGAAACGTTTTGATCATACGTCGTATAAATAAAGAGAAATCATTGACGGTTGCGGTGTATCTTCTATAACTTGGAACTTCATATGAGCTGATGTTTTTTCGTTTCTTATAATAACTGAAATTGTTAATTCTATTTTCAAAGGGGTAAATTACTTGCTTCTGGAGAATGAAATGAAATAAGTACATTCAGTATTGTTCTTTCCTAGTATAAATGTCTTTTACTAATGAACTTAGAATTGTAGAGATGAGGTAGATGTTTGCTAAGTAGAATCAGTCAATCTGTTGGTAAAGTGTCTACTCAAATTATGCGTCACAATGTTAAAGAATTCTACTTGAAACAGGTGTGTCAATTCTTTTTCACAAAGACTAAAATTGCGCACTTTAAATGCAACAATGTGTCAACTGGTACGCTTAAATTCGATTTAAAACATTTTGCCTGGAGCCCGATTTCAAAAGACAATGTTAAAGAAGGGACATATATAATTAAAATAATGTGACCGGCATAGAATAAGCATAGAAAGACTTTAGGATATATCGTCAACTTTGTAAGAAATTACATTTAGATGAAATCCGCTCCAGGACCCAACAAATTAAAGAATACGAATCGATCGACATCTTGTTAAAACCATGTACAATGGTATCTTCATGTTTGCTATTTTGATCCCAAGATAACGACCTGTCTGGAAATTCCCTATATCTGTGACGTCTTCACAATATCATGGTTTTAATGAAAACTCTCAGTCTAGTTCGGTTTAATGTGCCTTTATTGAACGTAACTGAAGAGCCTTTCCGATTTGGCTGAGACAGTGTGACTTGTTTATACAAATCAAAAAGCAAGGGAGGTAATCAGATTGTTTTACCATATTTTACCCAGTTTCTTTTTCTCCTAGTCCAATACAAAATCATCCAGGTTACTGGGTCTCTTAAAAGTTCTCTGGGATCGTCTCGGTTGGTAGTTGATCTGGTCTTTCAGGTTTTACGGGAAGAGTCGGTCAGAAGTATTTTGTCTCGTATTGTTTTTTGTCTCCTTCTTAGAGCGGGGCGCACTGATTCTGAAAGCTGATTAGCAGAGTCTTTGGTAGTATGCTCTCATTTTGAGTGAACTGTTCGTTGGTCGATCTCTGAATCGTCACTATCTGGGCCCTTGTTCCCCAGGAGAATCCAATAGTACTGTGTCGTCGTTACTATCAAGAGGGAGAGATATTACTTCAGAGGAAAGCTGCTCATCCCTCCGGTTTGATAACTCGCTGGCTGGGGCCAATTATGTGAGGGAAATGTTCGATTGTCTCTCGTCTGGATGCTAAGCACAGAGTGGGTGCGCTATGAGCATTTTCACCTTACTTACATGGGAATCATACTTGTTTTGTTGAACATGGTTTCTAAGTAAAACATTACCTGACTGTGACAGCTACGAAGGGAGGGATATCCCAGCTGAACTTCGCCTTGGAAATTTTAAAAACATTTTGTGATGTGTTGAACTAGTTCTTGGACACAATAGTGTATAGCGTACAGAGCCTCGGCTATTACGTCTTCCTAATGTCTAATAAGAAGGTTTTGGTTTCCAAGTGCTAATTGTACGACTTCTATATCATGACATCATATCTCTTGCACTGTTCATTGCCTTGACGATTGTATGGGGTATTCCGGCTTACTGCCACTCCCTGTACCAATAGGAATTTTCTTAGGTGATTGGCCATAAAAGAGGTCTCACGGTCTGTATATATATAAGCTGGCGCCCCAAATATTGAGAACAGTGAGCAAAGACAGTAATAGGAATGGATTAACTATTTTCCATTGGAAGCAAGAATCGTTCGAATAATCGTTTCCAATATTGTCAGCTGTCAGTAGGAGACCGGTCTGCAGAGTCCAAGACGAGACGTTCTGATTTAAGTTATTTGCCCATAATTACGTTCATTAAATTCTGAGTATTGTTCAGTTTAATATCTCTTTATTGAACCTAACTGAAGAGTCTTTCCAAGTTGGCTAAGATGGCGTGTCTTTATACAAATCATATGATAAGGGAGGTAATCGGGTTGTCTTATCAAAATGGTCAATGCATCTTACATGATGCTAGGCGTTGTTTTATCTTGTTTCTATGACTCTAGGTCAATGCTTCTTCTACTGAATAGTTTCTAAGCCAGGTGATCGTTGAAGTGGTTGGTAAGGCGTTTATTTTTTTTCCTGGGGTACGTCATTATTTTTATAACCGCTGCTTTCTTGGGACCATTATACTAAAGTTGTTCTGTTTCTTCCTCTCGCTGTAAATCGAAATGAAATTCTTCTCACCGGGAAGATAGCTGTGAAGTTGTTCTAGAGTGTAGTTTTCACTTTGATATGTATACGTTAAAAACAATCAAAATGTCGTCACTTCCTGACATTCAAAGAAAACAGATATTACCCGGAGAAGGGTACGCAGATCATGAATTATCAGTCCAAATGGATTATAAAAAAATGGCGGTTCATAACGATAATGCCAAGTAACAAGCAGATGGCACGTATTATGACCTAGAGTTGATCGTATCATAAAAGTCATCGTTTTTCTCCGGAAATAGTTCAAAATGAAAAGAAAATGATGCGGATGCTCGGCATGTTAGGGTTATAGATGTGACTTATAAAAGAGTTTCTCATAATTAGGACAATGAATTTAAATTAAAATAGAAGAGAATTATCATAAAAAACGAAGATTGGGTGGGAAAATGAAGCAGAGGCGCAAGAAATTAGACCTATAGGATGAAGGATGGAAAGACGACTGTAGGGTAAATTTATGCTCTCTGATGAACATACACATCAGTTTTTTTTTTATTTATTTTATAATCCAACCTTATATCCGAAGCCATTCAGAAAAGATATGTACTGCAACATATAATACGTAACTCAATTTCGCGGTGTCATTCATCTCTGCTCAATTGCAGAAATAAAGAATTATTTACTGAATAAACGTTTCAAATCTCAAGGGTATTGATGACTCAAATTCAGATATACTAATGAGTTTACGTCGATTCTTTCTATTAGGAGTAAATATATTTGCCTATCATCCGGTTCAAATGCATCACCGGTCTCTTGGAAAAGGCATACGGCCACATGACGTTGAAACACTGATTATCGTATGATCACCGAAGGTAAGTAACCCCGTGCCTGGTCAGTACCTAGATGATTGACCTCTTGTGGGATTACCAGATGTTGTAACCTTGGGTGTGTTGGGGTAATGGGTAACATCTTCGAATTGGAAATCGGAAAGCCGAGTAACAGTTTGAGTCTGATTCGGTATATGCATTTAAGCGCAAATACCTTAGGGAAATTTAACCTATTTCTTTCCCCCCAGGAATGGATCACTTAACCGGGTTGTAAAAGTAAACTTTGCTATCTCCAAAACATACTTGAACTCTAAAATATTTTCTCGTTTTAAATGACATGCAAAAGGTTAATAAACCATAAAAAAACAAAAAAACAAATCAACCAATCAATCAAGTTTCTTGAACAGGATTAGAGGTTTAACCATTGTTTTCATTTTGGGAGTATGTTTTCGGTTCCTTCTTGTTAGGGTCCGGTCCCTTGTATCACGTTGATAGTCCAAGGTACAACCAATAAAGAAGAACTAGAACACGGATATGGAACAACACAGATATATTACAAACAGGAATATATACAGAGAAGTAGAAAGTGTTAGTACGAACAATCAGGTTTAGTAGTAATTGTCTGATCACGACTCTGTTTCGGACTGCCTCTGACTCGACTGACTGACTCGCTCGTTCTGACTGACTGACAGACTCCTGACGGACTTCCCTCCAGACTTCAGACGTCATTCCAGACTTCAGACGGAACTCTCAGACTTCAGACGGAACAGTATTTACTCACCCCCAACGAAGGCATCATGTGTCACAAGGCCGGTTTAACGTGGGATCTCCGAGCCCGTGGGCTCGGCAAAAAATATGCCCTTTGAACCCGTATAAACGCGTTCGGGATCGGTTTACTTCCCCGAAAGAGACTCCGCCCTTCGGCGTAGCCTCGTTCGGGTTCCTCTCCGCCCGAAAGCAGACAGTTCAACCGATCAGCCGATTGCTCAACTTCAGACTGAACTCTCTGCTTCCTCTTGAGGCGCAGTATTTATTACGTATGGGATAGTCCATTATGTTTTATGGGTAAGGTCCCATAACACTTCTCAAGTCTCCTCAGTCTCAATCACGTCCAGTAATCACTTTTATCCTAGTGTTATTGAATTGATTTGTCTGTCCGATTTTATAGCGTATATTACAAAAGAAGATACTAATTAACAGGAATATTTAATAAATATGGGATATGTTTTTTTTATGACTTTTACAGGTTATTTAAAGACATACACTTTAGGATATAGTAATAATACAAATCTTACTAATTAACCCGTAGGTAAAGATAGAAGTAGCAGATTACATACATTGCGCAAGGGTATTTGCAAGTAAGTAAACATAAAGCACACGACGGGAATTGGAGCTCAGCATCCTGATTTCAAATTCACAGACTTTATTCATGATAACATTACTATAACCTGACATTAACAAGCGGTGACACGCCTAGTTACTGAGCAGTTTTGACGTTGCTCAAAAACCGGGTTTTTCAACGTAATATGTCTGTAGACTAAAAGTTTATAGAAGCCAAATTTGTAAAGTTCTTTAGGAGGGAATATCGAGGTTGAAGCAATGTTTCTCAACCAAGCTGCTTTCGTCAATAGTGCTTTGTGAGTACGGACATTTTCGTGACGGAAAAAATACGCCATTTCCGTTAATTAAAGATCCGATGGAACTGCTCAGCAACCTCGATATACTTGGGAATGATAGAATAATCAAGAACCTATATTGGCAGCAAACAGCATGCATGCGCATAGAAAACGAGTTCAGTGAATATACAAAAATAGAAAGGGGTGTAAGGCAATGATGCGTCTTCCTACCCGATCTGTTCAACCTATAAGGCGAGGCAATCCCGAGAGAATTGGAAACCCTATCGGGATTTAGCATTAGCGGCCACAATCGTAACAGCATGAGATACGCAGATGATTCAATAATGATAGGAGACACTGAAAAGAATATAGAAAATTTCCTACAGAAGGTACCGACAGAGAGTGAGAAGAAAGGACTAAGCATAACCTACAAGAAGACAGAACACATAGTCATCAGTAAGAGGATGAGCCCGACATGCGATTTGAAGGTTGGGAACACTAGAATCAACCAGCCGCAGAATTTTAAATATCTGGGAAGCGTCTTGACAGAGGACGTTAAGTGCGACACTGAGATTCTTTGACGTACTGGGAGACCCAAGGAGACATTTCAAAAGCTGGGCCGAGTACTGCGAGGCAGGAGGATTTCTTTGGTAACAAAAAAAAAGAAGAAAAAGAATACTGAGCTGTTACGTGACATCTGTCCTTCTTTATGGCAGCAAATGTTGGACGATTTCCTCAAAAAAGAAGAAGAAACTCGAGACGACAGAGATATGGTTCTACAGAAGGATGTTAATATATCAGGAAGTGGCAGCTGAAGCTTCCGGGACAAATAATGAGGAAGGAGGGCCTGGAGAATCTGATACTCAAGAGTCGAAATATGGAAAGTGAGAAAAGGGAAAAAAAAAGCCTGCATTACCGGGCGGACTTAAGCAAGTAGATGACAGAACGTGGTCTGGGGGGGGGGAAGCAGAGTTAAGGAACTTGTTGAGAGCTGTAAGTAATAGAGGGAGGTGAGGAGCAATGATCGCCCACGTCCTGAAAGTCATGACACATAAAAAGAAAATAAGGATGGACGTTTTCTGTCCGAAGCTGTTTTAAAGCGATGATGTTGGCAGTAGTGGTTAGGCTTGAATATTTCATTATAGATGAAATTATTCTCTCAGTTGCTTAGATGGTCTGCTCCCTCGAATTTCCAATAAAATTTTCGCTTTTAAATGTAAATTTTCTAGCTATACAGGCTTTCTTAACTCTTGAAGTAATATTCTTCATTAACCTCCAATTTAACCCTGTCATGCAACAATTCCCTCGGGTTCACTATGACAGGCTTTTATAACTGAAGCAATTCTGTACTTAACACTAGTCGGTAATTGTAACAAGATAAACTTAATATAACCAACCTACGCATTTTTATCTCTTTTCAATTTAGCGGTTAGTAACAAAAACAAACAACTCATAAGAGCAAGAGAAATGACATCGGATATTCGGAAAAGCCAAAGAGAATCGCTAAAATTATGTCTTTAAAGGCAGAGTAAACGTTCTTGATTTAACAATGAAAGAGAAATGATTTTTTCTATGTTGCGAAGATCTACGAAAACATCGAATCTTCTATTACTAACATAACGATTATCAGCAAATATTTTAGAAATGCTCGATTTGAATATAAGGCATTGTTAATTTCGTGTTTAGGATTAAACTATATGTCTGCTATGTACGGTAAAAATAATGTATAAATAAATCAATTATAAGAGATGTACTGGTGATGTGTTTCGTTCCGAACAAGGAAGTCTTCAGAAATTTTAGCGATCCTATTCACATAACAATCGTAAATGTAAGAGTCGAAGAATACAATAAACGCCTATTAAAGTTTTACATCAAAACGTTAAGAAACAGAAACGCTCAGCATCTAAAGTGAAATATTCATGGCCGATTAATCCCGATGTTAACTTAGTCTTTCTCATTCAGATTTTTAACAATTTTATTTGTATTGTTATTTTTTTAATTAACCCGCATTTTATAATTAGGAATATTGTGATGAAGGATGATATTCTCTATAGCGCTGAGCATAATATTATTGTAAAGGATTCTGTAATCAAGAAACATTCAATACATTTTAAACATAATGTTCAACTTAACCCAGTTTTAATTAAAAACTGGGTTAAGTTGAAATTATAAACAGACGCATTACAATGATAGGACAATGCATTAAATGTATTGTTTTGTCAAAGATCCCTTTTCTGTTCATATAATATTTTTTAAATTCATATATATGTATATATGTATTATTTATGTTTTTTTATATATGTATATACGAGTTTAATACCGTAAAGGAATCTTAATTTTGTCTGAAAATGTTCAAGTTAGGGACGAAATATATCACCATACTCATTTTATTATTTTCCTCTCTATACTTACTATTATTGTTATTTTCATAAGTTTTTTCATATATATATATATATATATATATATATATATATATATATATAATTATTTCTTTAAAAAATAGGATGCCTTCGCTACATATTTTTAAATAAATAATTATATTTTAAATAAATAATTATATTTTTAAATAAATAATTATATTTTTAAATACATAATTATATTTTTAAATAAATAATTATATTTAGGCTCTACTTTTGTATCGAACACTGTTTCTTTTTAAATTATTAACAAAAATACTAAAGAACTTTGGATTATTTACCTAACAAGTTCTTTCCTATTTTCTATATGTTTTCACACACACACACACACACACATATATATATATATAAAGAGAGAGAGAGAGAGATAGATATAGATATAGATATATATATGTACCAAAACCAAGCAGCGACAATCTGTTTCATGGATAAACGTAATCTACAAACCATGAAGATTGCGTTCGCCCTGGAATGAAGATTAATTTTAAACATGAAACAGACTATGGCCGCTCGGGATTTACCTCATTGTCAACTTTTTTTATATTTACATCCGCTCTGTTCCCAATGTTAAGTACTTTAATTCATGAATATAGAGCATACCCTAAAATATATTTTTATCAAATATATATATATATATATATATATATATATATATATATATATATATACAATATTCATGGGAAAATTTGAGGAGAACCATATCTATCCTCTCATCGATAGCAACTACGTTTTCTATGCAAGATATATCGATGATATATTCGTTGTATACAAGGGCAGTGTCGACAAACTTATCCACTTCCTCATGACCCTGAACACAGTACACGACTCAATTAAGTTTGACTATGAAAAATCCAGACGATCGGTACCATTCGTAGGCACCTGCATTTACATAGATGAAAACAGGAAACTACAAACGACACTACACACTAAAATAACCGACACCCACAACTATCTACACTTTAAGTCTTCCCACCCTAAACACCTCAAAGAGAACCTTCCCTATTCACAAGCATTTAGACTCAGAAGGATATGTTCCATCAATGAAGAACTAATTAAGCGCATTGAAAATCTGGAGCATCAATTCACAACAGGTGGCTATAAACAACACCTAATCAGGGAACAAATAAAGCAATTTCCACACCTAGAGAAGACACCCTAATGTACAAGATTAAAAGTAAATCCAGCCGCATTTCACTAGTAAACACTTCTTTCAACCCCACTCTGCCTCCACTATCCCAAATAATCAAAAGTCGCTGGGAAATACTACATCTCAAACCAGACCTAAAATAGTGTTTGAGGAACCCGTCCTTTTAACATATCGTAGCCATAAGAACCTAAAAGAAATCGTAGGTAGTAACCACATTTCAAGGGACTAGGTAATCTGTAATAAACCAAAAACAAAAACAACAGGATTTTTTCAACCATCTAACAACAAAAGAAGCTTATACTGCAACTACATTAAACACACAAATTCATTCACTAGCTTCGCTAAATCTCTTTCCAAATCTACCACGACTCTAGCTGTAAAAGTCATAACATAATTTACCTTGTAGAATGCACACTATGCCAGTAACAATATGTAGGAAAATGCGAATGGCCCTTTCACTACAGAATTAATAATTATCGCAATCGAATTAAGTCGACTCCCGATGAAAGAACATTTCCGCCTAGAAAATCACGATTTTAAAACCCATGCAAATTCACTATACTTGAGAGAATAGAAAAGTTCAGAGCAGATAACATTAGAAAGATTTTAGAGTTCCATGAAAATAAGTGGATACAACGTTGAAAAACGCACTATCCAGACGGGCTTAACTATAAATTTAACAATATAGATAGTATTAATATATAATCCTACAAATCAAAACCTATCCACATTTCTCACCCAGACAAGACAAACATGCTTACGGAGGTGTTGAGGCCACACATTTATACACACACCTACACTAATATACACACTTACACACATCATACTCACTCACTCCCTAATGAGCCACATCCATAGTAATATACACGCTTACACACATCATACTCACTCTCTCCCTAAGAACCAAATAACATAAACACTTTTAACAGAGACACATCCCCTTTCCAGAAACCAATAAAACTGTCAAAATGACCAAGGGAATTCAGAGTAGCATGAATCCATCCAGCTCTTATCTCAAATAACAACTTAAAAGAAACTGTTTGACCAACACAAAGACTGACCACCGCCCCCCCCACAAAAATGATAACTACAGACAAAAGTTCATTTTCTCATCAAGACATTGATTTCTGTAGTTCACTGCTACCAGCGAGCAGAAAATTATTTTTCTCATGATGATGGCCATGTTGGCTTAAACTAGTCGAGGAATCTAAATAAAATAATAATAAAAACGAAGGAATATTAATATACAACCCAGTTTATCTGAAGATTTTAATTTCTTTTATATTTTTATTGTTCAATATATATATATATATATATATATATATATATATATATATATATATATATATATATATATATATATATATATATATATATATATATATATATATATATATATATATAGATAGATAGATAGAATAAAAAAAATAATGGTCAGAGTTGAATTAGACCAGGAAACCATAGTATTAAAATGGGTTCAATACATATATAAAAATAATAATTTATCATATAGAGCTTTTAATTATAAGAGAGACATTAGCCATTTCCGCTATCGTAATGTAGTTTGAAACCGAGGTAGCTAAATGCATATGTTCCGATATAATTCTACATGCTACAATCAGCCAGACACACATAGACACACACACACACATACACACACACACACACACACACACACACACACATATATATATATATATATATATATATATATATATATATAAACATTTTTTAAATATAACAGACAATGAATGTCTATTATGTCTGATCATGAGCCGTTTTAATGTTCGAATGTTTGCTTTTATTTCACCAGAAATTAAAGCAAACTTTAAATAAGGATCTGCTGCACACTATATATATATATATATATATATATATATATATATATGTGTGTGTGTGTGTGTGTGTGTATATAAAAGTTAAAAGTGAACATAGAAGGCAACACTCAGAGGTGGCAGGGTATTTCATTCTAGACGCAATCGTCAGGCCGCCTGAGTGTTGACTTCAATGTTGACTTTTTATTTATATTTACATACGCTCTATCTCTACAATGAGCACTTCACCCCATAAAATATAGCACACCTTAAAAAATATATATATATATATATATATATATATATATATATATATATATATATATAAAAAAGGAAAGAAGTTATAGTTGTTCCATTGAGAAAAAATGTGTATATTAAAAAGAAGAGAGAAACCGTAAACGTTTTTGGTTGTAATGTGAATTTTTAAAACAAAAAAATTATACTTTATTTTCCATAATTGTGCTACGCATTTTTCTCGTCTCGCGACAGTCATAAAGCAAAGAGTGGTGATTTCCTCATATTATTAAAAATATCATGATTTATTTTTCTGTGATAGTGACCAAAATGCCTTTCTGGAACTGGCCAGTTCAAGAAAGATATTTTGTCACTATAACAGAAAAAAGAGAGAATCATATCTTGAATATTTAACATCGAAAAACATAAAGGAAAAACTTAATCATTTTTTTAATAATATGTTGAAATCTCCACAATTACCTGATGACGGTCGCGAGACCAGAAACTCGTGTAGCAAAATTATGGAATATAAATTATAAAAATTTAAATAAAATTCACATTTCAACCAAAAATGTTTTGATTCTTCTCTTTTTTAATATATATATATATATATATATATATATATATATATATATATATAGGTATCCATAAAGTCCCTTTCAAGATGAAAATGATATTGCAAAAGCAAATGAACAGACAAATATGTTGAAACTGATAGGAAATGTGGAGTAAATACTGAATTATCTAAAAGTAATTTCCTACATCTCTATATGGCCGCCATGAAGCACATTAACACGGTATTCGATTTCTTGCCATTTACGCTAAAGAAGAGACACGTCAGTGATTTTTCACTTTAGATCAGTGGCGTACCATATCTTCATCCAGTACACTATATCTTTTACATAACACCCACCTTCAGAAAAAAGTCCAGCCGAGTTATATACGGTGTTCGAGATGAGCATGGAATTGCTTCATCCCTTCCAATATACCGCTCTGGTAATTTTAGGGGTTCACTTAACAGTACCTCTTTCATCAACAGGATACCTCATGAAATACATAAATCAAATGTGGTTAAAAACATTGATAACTGCTGGGTAACTGAGATAACTCATTAGTTGCTTTTGTAATGTAATTGTCACAAACTAGTAACATACACACACACATGCATATATATATATATATATATATATATATATATATATATATATATATATATATATATATATATACACGTTTGTTGGGTTAAATATTATCATGAGTCCAGGTATCATTTATCAAACATGGAAAAATATTCAGTCTCAAAATGTCTGCTGCAATAAAAATAAAAGAATAATTTATTATTTAGACATTATTCTGTTAAAAGTGGGAAAATAAATGGCGTGTAAATAATAAAATTACAAGAAAAAATCAGCACCATATTTAAAAAGAATCGAATTCTATCAGTGCTAAAATTGCAGTGAGAACATCACAAATTTGTTCTTGGGCAACTGCCACACTTTTTGGGTGCCATTTTATTTTATGGCATTCTATTTATTTCGACTTGGACTTGGCTGCTCTGCTCGCCAATTCGAAATTGAAGGCTACAGCGAGCCGTCACTTTGAATTCTCTTTTGAATACGTATTTGTAATGGCGCCTATGACAGATTTCATTATTTATTTGATCGCAAGATCTCGGCTTGCAAACGCGCTTCAGCATTGATAAATATACTCACTGAATAATATCCATACATGTAGATGCCTGCCTACGCAGATTTTGATGCATGTATATATGAGTCATCGCTTCAAGTTGCAAGGACACCCGCCTGCACACAGAATCATATGCAAAATGATGATTATGTAAAAAGATTTCTAAAGAATTTTATTGCTTCAAGAATTATTATAGTGGAAGCTCTTCTTTGAAATAAACGGCCCATTTATACTTTTACGTTGAGATATACGGTCACACCACATTAAAAAATGGCCCCCGTACGTTCACCAAACTTAAGCAAGTCCATGGGTTGTGTACCTAAATGGGCGACCGCTTGGGAATACTAAGTGCTGTAGGATTGGATTGCAGTTGGGGTAATGGACAATGACTCAGAAATGGTAATGAAGTTACTGAGTTCCAAATCCAGTAGGGTTCGTTATATTCCTTTAAACGCAAATAAACTTTTTTTTAAATTATCTGATGATTATTAAATCTTTCTTTAAAATGTGTTTCTATAGCTCCAATGTAACTTTTTGTTTTCTTCCGTATTCGTGTTTTTCTTACAGTAGCTTTATATATTATGTTGTTGCTTAGGCATTTGTTGTTAAATGGGCAACTGCTTCTGTTTCCATGATTGCATTTGTTTTCTTATTTTGCTGATTTATGTTGTGGTTATCATTATCTTTGTATTTTTAATGTGTATTTAGTTATTATTTTCTGCGTGTTATCCATACAGATTTAACTAATTTTTACTATATTTTTGTTGATGATCTTTTTTTTTATATTTTGTTGTGTTTTGGAAAATGTTTTTCAATTATTTTTAAGAATATGCTTCCTATTTTTGGTCGTAACGTATCATTGTTGTGTGTCGTGAATGATTTTATTTTTCTTTGCCCGTGTGTTTGTTTACAGCGTTTTCGTTTGTATATTCTAGTGTGTAGAATAGTCGCTATGTCTTAATGTTGTTGCGTATGATTTTGGTTGCGTTGAATATTTTTATTCCACTGGAATTTGTTGATACATTTTGTTTATGGCTATGGCCATGTGCTGGAATACTTTAGGAGGGTGGATGGCGTTTTTGTTGATGTATATAGGTTTGCTCTTTGCGTTTTTCTATGTTTTGCATGGGTATTTTTTTTAGATTGAATGTTATGTCTGAGAGGTTTACTATTTGTAGGTAAAATTTCATGTCTATTTTATATCCTAATATGTTGAAGCTTTCTATAATATATTTTCTTATTTTTCTGTAGTTCTGGTGTTGCAATTTCTTACGATTATTAGTTCGTTCTCCCTGTATAAGCCTATAACTTTTTGATTAATGATGTATGTTAATTTATTAATGATGTACATGCCTATGAGTCCACATAAATCTGCTCCACCACAGCTGCCCATTGTTTCGTCAAAGGTATAATCGTTTTTTGATATTGTTGTTATTGTTGGTGTTGCGTATTTTTGTCCATATTTGGTATAGTATTGACTTTCTGTGGTGTTTTATAATGTTTAGATCTTCGTTTGAGATGTTTATGTATTGTTTTGCCAGGTCTAGTGCATTGTTTATTGCGTTTTCATTGATGGATGGTTAAAAGTCTTTTACGTCTAGTTGTCTGAAAGAGCGGGTTTTTTGTTAGTGATGTTGTTAAACGAATTATTTGTTTCTTTTGTATTTTTCCATTGGTTTATGTTTAGTATGCTCCTTAACTTTGTGCATATTTCTATATAAATGTGTTTGCTTATTTTTCCGATGTTAGTTTTTGTGGGATTTATTAGTCTGAATGATGGTTTATTTAAGAAGTTGTCTTTGTGGTCTTTTAGTTTAATGAATGGTTTTACTTTAGATAATTGTTTGATTCTCTTGTCTACTTTCAGTTTGGCGGCTATGGTATTTGATTGTTCATTTACGTTGTTGCCTAATACATTGTTGCTGGTTTCTTTTTCAATTTGTTTAATTTTTTTTAGATGACTGTTTCTATTGTATAGAATTATCTGGGTTTTTCGGCTTTTATGGATTGTGTTTTTTTTTATTTGTTTATCATTTTTTAATCTTTTTCCAGTTGTTTTTGGAAATTGCTGTCTGTTTTCCTTGTTTCCAGTTCGTGTTATATATATATATATATATATATATATATATATATATATATATATATATATATATATCACGAATTCATTATATTGACTTACGTGCTAATACACTTGGGAAAGGTATTAATCCACTTCTCCTGCCTCCAGTTATGGGTAAATATCAGGACAGCCTGGGTTCTATAGCCTTTGATAGCAACTGTTCTATGAGAAGTACAACTCTGAATTCAAAACCTGCGGAGTGCACTCTGTATCCGGCCTTTCAAAAAATGTAGTTGGTTCAGCACAAATCCTTCACCACTATAATATATTCGTATGAGTCTTGTTGTCAGTTCCTAGAAACTACTTGACCCTCATAAGTCGATCGGACAGGATATATATATATATATATATATATATATATATATATATATATATATATATGTGCACATATGTGGCATATCTATCTATATATATATATATATATATATATATATATATATATATATATATATATATATATACAACATATACATATAGCCCTATATATATATATATATATATATGTGTGTGTGTGTGTGTTTTTAGTGTATATGCATATATATATATATATATATATATATATATATATATATATATATATATACGTGCATGCACACACACACACACATATATATATATATATATATATACATACAACATATACATATAGCACTATATATATATATATATGTGTGTGTGTGCATATATATATATATATATATATATATATATATATATATATATATATATATATATACGTGCATACACAAACACATATATATATATATGCGTACATATATATACATACAACATATACATATATATATATATATATATATATATATATATATATATATATATATATAAATGTGTGTGTGTGTGTGTATGCACATATTTATATATATATATATATATATATATATATATATATATATATATATATATATATATATATATATATATATATGTGTGTGAAAGTCTGGTCTGATAAACGAATATCTCTGATGCACCAGACCCATGAGCAGGTTTTATCATTCAGTTCCATTTCCACAAAAGGGTGCAACGCTTCCAACACTTGGGTGAATAAATAAATTAGATCGGATAATAAAGGAATTTTGATGTGGCATTTCCATTGCTCCATATTTGACCAAAATGATAAACGGGCGAGCGTTATTTTAGACGTATCGATAATGAGAGTCAGAAAACTCTAAAATATTCGATGAGCAAAAGCGATGGTTCTTACATTCTTCGCTATGGAATCAACGAATATATGTGACATCAAAGAAAATTACAACACTCTACCTGACGTTGCCAATTCGAACCCGGGTAGATCTGCATGGTTACCCTGTATTCGTTTTAATCTCTTAAAATTTAGCCCATTTTTGACGTGTTAGCGCTCGTTCTAGTACATCTTCTTTAGACATTAACGCATGCTGCAATAAGCAGTAGTGTACTGAATGAATCCAATAAGACCAGTTGTCAGACCTTTTCTGAGGGAAGAAACTCACATCAGTAATTCTCTCTTCAATTTGCTTTTGTATTGCTTGTCACTTATGCAGAATATACGACTTTTCCTCTCTAGCCGACCAATAGAGATCATTCGCTGCCAAGGAAGGGGATATGCTTAAACCTATCGAATTTATAATCTTTAGTGATGACAACTTCATTAGTTTCATAACACATTCAAATCCCAAACAAAAGAAGGACTTATTATAACGGAACTTCGCTAGCGCTATTCTGGTGAGTTATTGGTAGTCTCAGAAAGTTAATACCAATACTTTGCTTCTTATTGTAACGCTGTGTCTTTGGATAAGTTAAATGTAATGGGCGGGAACGAATTAATATAACTACCTTATTTTCTTCTATATAATACGATCCCTTCTTTTTGACGCTAAAAACATGGAATAAATTAAACCCCTAAGGTATCGGATCTTTTCTAGTAATTCACTCCAAACTAATTACGTTATTCGGACTATTGTCCTCATCTTTGTTACCATATTTATCACAACGTTTCGGCCGTTGTACGCTCCGGCCTTCTTCAGGTGAACTGAACGCTTTATTTCGCTCGCTGGGGTAGACAGTTCTAGTTCCACGTGCCATGTCTAATGGATGTCAGTTATCAGTTATCTCTTGTTTATTCACCTCTCCAAGTTCTCCACTGCCTTAACCAGTTATTGAACTCACAACTTTTTGGGTAATGTCACTAGATCTAACCAACGCCTTTATCTACTGTGCCATGTGTCCTTAAGGACCCGAAGAGTTGTGAGTTAAATACCTGGTTAAGGCATCCATCACAAATAAGATACGCTTTTTTTCAGGTCTGAAACTGATTTAGTAAAATAAATCTTCACAAGCTGCTTGGAGTTGTTGTTGTTATATTACATTCTCAAACAAAAAATACTGCCGACATATCAAATACCGTTCGTAAACAATTGTTATCAATACCTGCTTATTTTGTCTTTTATTATCTATTGTGAAAACTGAGCATATTTGTAATCTTACTATTCCAATATAAGAGGCTTTTTTCGATAAATAAACTATAATACAACTTGCTTCTTTTGCTAGTCAAAATTCTTCGTATTATATTGTTGTAAGGGAGAATATTTCCCTACGAGTTTGGATTCGGCGATCGGCGAAAGACATAAACATAATCCTACATCAAGAGGAAGAGCAGCAATAGATTTTGCTGAAAACAGTTATTCGCGGCTAAACATTCTCTTCCCTTGTTTTTATTCTACATTATGTTTCCCTGTAGTAAAAGACAATAAACTTGTTGCTAAACCAATTCTGGTTTTCTAATGTTGCGTTTGATAAATCGGTCACAACGTATACAAAAGGAATCTGGATAATAAACAGTCGCACATACTGTAAGAAAAATACTGTCTTTCTGAAATAGGATATATTTGATAGGATCAAATGACGCTTCAAAAATCACGGGGGATTGATATCTGCCAGGCCAGCACAAATATAAGAAGAAAACGAAGGATGTGGAGTCTTTCAGCGCCTTTTCGTTCGACAGTGAATTAACGTACTAGAAAATTTGCGGGAAAGTGAGGAGATTTTTTTGTAAAATAGGATTTCCACACACAAATTGAGAATTATTGCCTTTTACCCAAAACACGGGCTAGATAGTAAATAGCAAAAAGATTGTAGATCAGGAGGTTTTAGGGAGCGTGACCCACTTCTTAATTGATGTTGTTCCCAGAGCTACTATGACCCGGGGTTCTAGCTCCTGTTAGAGTCCAATCTATGGGCAAATTGTTAACACCCGAAGTGGTTTGAAAAAAAATAATTGAAAGTATAAAAATACATTTTCACAGTAAAAATCGCAGCAGTGAAATTTCATAGTAAAAAAAAAAATACCAGCAATATTTTTGTAGAAAGAACATAAATTATCAGCAAAACATTTTTGTTACAAAAGAAATAAAATACCAACAATATATTTTGAAGAAAAATACCAACAATACATTTTGAAGAAAAAATACTAACAATACATTTTGAAGAAAAAATACCAGCAATACATTTTGGAGATAAAATACCAACAATACATTTTGAAGAAAAAAATGCCAGCAATACATTTTGAAGAAAAAAATATCAACAATACATTTTGAAGAAAAAATACCAGCAATACATTTTGAAGAAAGAATACCAACAATACATTTTGAAGGAAACAATACCAGCAATACATTTTAAAGAAAAAAATATCAACAATACATTTTGAAGGAAACAATACCAGCAATACATTTTAAAGAAAAATACCAACAATACGTTTTGAAGGAAACAATACCAGCAATAAATTTTGAAGAAAAATACCAACAATACATTTTGAAGAAAAAATACCAGCAATACATTTTGAAGAAAAAAATATCAACAATACATTTTGAAGAAAAAATACCAGCAATACATTTTGAAGAAAAAATATCAACAATACATTTTGAAGGAAACAATACCAGCAATACATTTTAAAGAAAAAAATACCAACAATACATTTTGAAGGAAACAATACCATCAATACATTTTGAAGAAAAATACCAACAATACATTTTGAAGAAAAAATACCAGCAATACATTTTGAAGAAGAAAATATCAACAATACATTTTGAAGAAAAAAATACCAGCAATACATTTTGAAGAAAAAAATATCAACAATACATTTTGAAGAAACAATACCAGCAATACATTTTGAAGAAAGAATACCAACAATACATTTTGAAGGAAACAATACCAGCAATACATTTTAAAGAAAAAAATACCAACAATACGTTTTGAATTAAAGAATACCAGCAATACATTTTGAAGAAAGAATACCAACAATATATTTTAAAGAAAAAAATACCAACAATACATTTTGAAGAAAAAAATATCAACAATACATTTTGAAGAAACAATACCAGCAATACATTTTGAAGAAAGAATGCCAACAATGCATTTTGAAGAAAAAATACCAGCAATACATTTTAAAGAAAAAAATACCAACAATACGTTTTGAATGAAAGAATACCAGCAATACATTTTGAAGAAAGAATACCAACAATACATTTTGAAGAAAAAATACCAGCAATACATTTTAAAGAAAAAAATACCAACAATACGTTTTGAATGAAAGAATACCAGCAATACATTTTGAAGAAAAAATACCTGCAATACATTTTGAAGAAAAAAATACCAACAATACATTTTGAAGAAAAATACCAGCAATACATTTTGAAGAAAAAATACCAGAAATACATTTTTGTAAAGAAACAAAAATATTAAATACTTTAAATTTTTGTAAAAGAAATTACTAATGATGTCGATAAAATTAAATTTCGACATTACATAGCCATAAAGAGTTGTGTCGCTATACTAAAAAACAAATATACAAAAGCAAAAGGATTGACAGCCATTCTCTACCCCCACTCTCTATCTCCTTCACTAACAAGTGGTCAGTAAAAGTTTCCTACCGAGAGCAATCGTACAAGTTATGCTATTTAGCACTGGGTGAAAAAGGAAAAACATTCTGTTAGTGAGAAGTTGGCTAATTTGATTGTCAACGAGAAGCCGAAACAATGCACCTTGAGTTTAATGCTCTCAAGATTGTTGTGGAAACTCACGTTGCGTTGCAACCGACTCAGCCTACTACGGGTCAATTCGCCAGGAAGCCTCCCAAATATTATTGCCACGCTAATTTCTACCGCTTGACGGATATCATATTTCGTCATATCTATGGCATCTTTGTTTGCATCCTCGTAAATCCCAATATTTCGAAAAAAAATATTTAAAAGTGCTATATAATTTCACTGAAAATAATTTCACTTTTCATGTTAACTTTTAACCAATGGAACCATCGTGAGCTACTCAATGTGAATATTTATTGTTCAAATGGCGATTAGGAATGACGTGTCATTGGAGGGAAAGAGAAAATTGTAGGAAGTGAATAATTTCAGGATACATAACGAAAGACTTACTTGCCGAGGTTTAGGTTGTAGGTTTTAGGGAATCGTCGATATAAAAAAAAAAATTGTTTAATAAACTAGAAGCTTTTGCGAAAATGCTTTCTTGATTAAAACGTACTTTTTTCGTTTGGCATAAAGAGAAAATAAGCGTGGATGGTTGTTCGACTGTCATTTCCTAGCAATAAAGAGCTAAACACATTGAACTAATTAATGGAGCTTTCAACGATGTATCAAGTGGTGTCAGTTGTGTAGTGGACTTCAGTAACTTTTCGTTCGACCGTGATTTAATGAACTATAAAATTTTCTGGAAAGTGAGGAGATTTATTTGGAAAATAGGTTTTCCACCCACAAATTGAGAGTTTTTGCCTTTTACCGAAAACTCGAGTAGGATAGTAAATAGAAAAAGATTTTCGTCATCAATAAACTACAACCGCTAGATAGGCTGTAGGGATCTAAAAACTAGCTGGTGGTTGTAGATCAGAAGGTTTTAGGAAGCGTCAACCAATTCTTAATTGATGTTGTCCTCAGAGCTATTCTAACCCGGGGTGGTAGCAAGTCCAAGCTATGGGCAACGAGTTAACACCCGAAGTGGTGTCAAATCACTATGGAAGTATAAAAATACATTTTTGCAGTAAAAATACCAGCAATAAAATTTCATAGTAAAAGAAATTACCAGCAATATATTTTTGTACAAAAAAAACATAAAGAATTACATATAACTGACACATTGCTACAGGCTCCATTATTTCGTTTGATGAACTTACCAGTTTATTGTTAGGAAACAGTCGAACAACTACCTACTTATTTTCTTTGTATTCCAAACGAGAAAAGTACGTTTTATGAAAGACAGCGTTTCCCCAAAAACTGCTACTTTGTTAAACAGATTCTTCTATATAGATGATTCCCTAAACTCTTCGAACTAAATAATGGAGGTTGCAAAGATGTGTGAGTAAGTTGCTACGAAGTATAGAATATATCTTCTTTCACAAGACAGTGTAAACGATTCCGGACCATATCATGCCTGGAAAGTGAAGAACGAAAAGCTCTCACTCAGATATGGCACAAATACGACATTTTTGGGCTCATGTAACTCTTGTAAAGATAAATCCCAACAGATCCTTCGTGTAGAGATAGATTGACCTGACTATTTTTCCCGCCTATTTACCAGTGGTCGCATATATGAGTTTTCTTTGTGGGCTGAAGTGAACTAAAAACGAGGTTAATTAAGCCTGCAACAGTTCATTATGGCGTGAGAAAACTCAAGACATGGTTGCTGATGATAAACACAGACACTTCATTGAGCTGGTAGAGCTATGTCGTAGCAGAAATTTGCTGCAGGAATGCGATCATTATGATTTTCGGAGTGTTTCTGTATAGCTCCTTCGCTTTGGGGCTAGTCTTGAGGCGACGGTCTTGATTCACTCATAATAAAATTGTTATCCTCTGTCTTCTCTCTAGCCAGTGGTTTTGACTATCAGCCTCATTGGGGAGCAAGTTCCTAGAGACACGAAATAACCTTCGAGGTGTTAAAACTTAACTCACCGAAAACACTTTCTAACTCTAACATTTCAACTTTCAGTAAGCCAATCAAAATTGAGATCCCTATTTTGTCTAACAGCTGACGTCAAGGTCCGCCTCAGAAGGTTTGGGCCAAATACACTGCCACTAAAAAATAATAGACTGAAACTATTATTTAACAGTGTGTCCATAAATCGTGGTAACAGTTTATAAATATTTATTACTTAAAATGTTTTGTGTACAAAATTTGCCACCAATCTAATACTGCACTTTAATTTATGGAGTCTAGGTATCATAGTCGAAAGTTCATCCAAACAATTAACATGAAAATATTTATAGAAAAGGCTAAGGGAAGCTACATTGCGGCGGTAGGAAAATGACGGAAGCCGAAAGGCCAGGTCAGGACCAATTATATTGCAGATTCTTTGAATTTTATTACGAATCTATAAATATATAGCAAGACATATGTGGCAGCAATATTCAAAGAAAGGTAGAATTTAAAATCTACTTTCGAAATTTTAGGGGGAATTATGAGAATACAAGAAAAAAAAAGATTTGACTAAGCATGTTATTCAATCTATAGAAATCACAGTGACATTACCACAACAGAATATGTTTTTTTTTGGAATTCAGATTATTGTCTTACAGATTTGGATTTGTAATTGACTGGTTACCACCTAAGTGTCCAGTCTAACATGTATTTAAACACCTGGCTAGGGAAGGAAGAAATATGAGTTCATGCCTTTCCCATGTATCTTAGTCCGAAAGTGAACCTGAGTTTTGAATTTGGCTAATCAATTCTAATTTCCCCGCCGAGATATTTTATTCTTCCCACACTGCTCCTTACCTCGTTGCTGCGAGGCTTATAGATTTTTTCTTTGGGCGCAAAATCATTTTCTACGTCTCTCCATCAGTTTTGCATCACACATTTTGTGTCCAGTTACAGATATATTGAATTTGAAATAACACGATAGCTTCTAATATAATAGGATACGGAACCAAATACTAATATTCATCATCATTTAGGTACTATATTATACCTCTTGAATATGTAAAAAATCATGGCATTCCACAACTTCCTATCACTTGTATCTCTCACCAATGTTTCACATTTTACCAATTTCTCCTTGTCTCTGCTGTAATTTCCCATCACAAGCACATTAGATAAGGGGCTCCACGGTGACATCGAACGGCAGGCTTACCATTTTTCAAAAGATTCTATGAGTACTACATTTTCAAAGCCACCATTCCTTATAATTTGTCCGGAACATTTCAACTGAATCTTTCTGATTCCAAGTATGATAATTTTTTTAATTGCCATTTTCTTTTTTTTGGCCCCAAAGCATTTTTGGCATTTTTGAATAACGGAAAGAAACCCTTTAAAATTATGACTGAGTGTTCCAGCCGACATCAGGATAAAGATTATATGAAAAGATAGATAATTATATGTCATCTGACCTTCGGGGTTTTATGCTTTTTTTCTTTTTCTATTGGGCGTTTTCTGCGGTATCTGAGTGTTTAAATTTGAGTTAAATTTGACATTAGAATCGTTCATCATCCTGATTTCCGATAATCTTAATATTTATCGGCCATCGTGTTTTTGTTTTTATTTTCTTTCTTCGTTTACCCTGCTGCTACTGACCACTGAAGTTTGAACTCACTCACGATTCTTGGGACAGACCCACCTCCTAGTTCTTTCCACTTTTTCTTCTTAGTATACTAGATTGTCAGTTAACGTGGCATGTCCTAAAAGTTCTTTGGCCCGCCAATCATCTTTCCAAATAACAAATATGTATGTCCATTCTCTGATATAACTGAACTAAAAGTCTAACCCAGGACTGATATTCTTCTTGTAATGCACATTCATACATAGGCGTCTGCCTTTTTAACTCTTCGTTGAAGTTCTAATGGACATCTCCACTTGAACTGAGTTAAAACTTAGTACCTCATTTTTTAATTGGAGAAGATAGGCAATCCCATCGCCCGGCTCATACTCCTCTATTCTCTTGAACTCTAGTAGAGGTTCATGCCTTGTTTCCTGTTTTCCGGTTCCTTTCCTCCTCTCAGACCTTAATATTGGTGTTGTTACAAATTTTTGTGATATGTGTGGATGGTGGCATTTCGCTTCATTCTGAGCTTACCAGGTTACCAGTTTCTAGTTTCTACTCCTGATTGGTTAAAAGTTTGTAAACATTATCAATAATAATAATAATAATAATAATAATACGTATTGATGGAATATAAAATAAGGGAAGAAAAGTTAATCTTTGATCGATCCAGTTCTTTTGATTCAAAGTTAGAGAAAAGATTGGGACTGAAACTAATCAACGACGACGAATTGAAGTTTGAACACCTAAAGCCTTGGAATTTAAGAACGTCACAATCAAGTTACGTTGCCATTGGTGTATTTGTTACATTGAATTAGAGCACTTGCTGCAGAATAGAAATCTGTATAATGAAAATTTGCCTTGTCTGCCCAGAGGAACTGTTGTAGTAATGACATCACTTTGGAACTACATGAGTAATCCGGTAATGGATAATAGTCTTTTATCCTTGGATTAATTCCCAAATATTAAGATATTAGCTGAGAAAATATTGATAATAATAATTAAAATGCTGTAACGTTTTTGTTCTCATGGCTTCTAATCTTAACTAATCGGAGGCGTTAACATGTACTTATTTTATCCTGGTGTATTAAGATGTGATGCAGTAAATTTCCATTTCTGCCTCACAGGTATTTGTATGATTCGGTATATCATCTCGGGGCGATATCACTGCGCATTGAATCTCTATTTAGTAACAAGAATAGTGGGTGAGCCTCAATGCCAGTTGTTTTTAAGTGTGAAATATGAAACAGCTAAGGTAGGTTAGGAAGTAAATCTCGATTCTTGGGAGCATTTTCCGTCAGAGTTCGTCAGTGTTGTTGGGGTTGATTTAGCTGAAGTACATTAATCGGGTGCTAACTGCAAGGTTATGCAAAACATTTATCAAAATGTGTCTCTATTTTCTATATATACGGGTGGGAGAAAGGTATCTGCTATAGGAGATTGTCTGTCATGATGGGTATATTAGGATAGTATCTGTATAACCCAGCGTGATTTATTGGCACGCTGTTCTCTTACAGTCAATCAATCAATCAATAAACAACGACAACAACAACAATAATAATAATAATAATAAGTTAATCGCCTTGACATCGTGATTAGAGACCGCAAACACTCTTTATTGACATGGCAGTCCCTACAGACTGCAATGTCTCTTTGATGATCTTCAGAAAACTATCAAAATACAAGGACCTTGAAATCGAAAGCTCAGAAAAGTGACGCATGTGGATAATAACATTTTCAGTGTTAGTTAGATTCCTCGGATTGATTGGGAAATATTCCAATAGACATCTTCAAGGAAACACTGTTATCACATGCCTCAAAGAAATACAATAAATTGTACTCAAAGTTACAGCCCATACATTACGAAGGTCTTTATCTATGTAAAATATGCCATTTTTTTGTATTTCAAAACTGCTCAGTGGAAAATGGTCGGGACTCGGAAAAAATGAGTATACACCTAAAACCAAAGGAACTAAAGCAACAACAATAATAATAATAATAATAATAATAAGAAGAAGAAGAAGAAGAAGAAGAATACCACAAAACAACAATTACTTGTTTAGGAATATTTACAGAACACATTGGATTGTGTGAGACATCAAGTTAACATTGACGAGAAATTGAAAATCATGGCTGCATGTATAAAGAAAACAGTACATTCCTAAAGAAATTAAAAATTACTGTGATGAAAATAAATAAAATAAGCAACCAACAATCGCAGCTAAAGTTATGAAACGATGTTAAAACACAAAATTAAAAAAAAATCAATATATAGCTGCTAAGAGTAGGCATTACTTGGGCTTCTTACTTTTTATGTACCATGCTCTTTCAGGACGTAGGCGATTATCTTCACCTCCCTCTATTCCTTGCTTCCTCCCCCCCCAGACCACGTTCTGTCATCCACTTGCTAAAGACTGTCAGGTATGTCACGCGTTGTTTCCCCTTGTCTCTCTTTCCCTCTATTCGAGGCGTGAGTATCAGATTCTCAAGGCTTTCCTTCCTTATTATGTGTCCCAGAAACTGCAGCTGATCCTTCCTGATATTAAGTACAAGCCTCCTCCTTGTTTGCAACATCTCTAACATTTCATTGTGGCTCACACGCTTGGTCCATGATAACCTTAGAATCCCTCTGTCGCCTCGAATCTCTTCTTCATCTTTGATGAAATTGTCCGACATTCACTGTCTTAAAAAGGACATATGTCACGCAACAGATCAGTATTCTTTGTCTTTGTTACCAAAGATATCCCCCTGTCTCCCAGTACTCTTCCCAAGTTTTGGAATGTTCCCATGGCTATCCCAATATGTCTACGGATATCAGTGTCGTATTTACCGCTCTCTGTCAAGACTCTTCTCAGTTATTTAAACTTCCGCGTGTCCTTGATTCAAAACTCATCATCTTTATTGAAATGAACAGAGCGCACAGCAGAATCATCACAAAGATAGGACAACTACAGTGCGAGTTAGTTAAAGACACTGGAACAACGAACGCGATATTCCTGCTCAGAATGTTATCAGAACGAGCGATACGGATGCAGAAGGAAGTGAACCTATGTTTCATAGACTACGCAAAAGCCTTCGACAAAGTACGCCACAACGATCTCATGGCCCCAAGTATGCTTTAATATATTCGGGAAAGTTAGAACAATAATCAAGGACCTAAACTGGCAGCAAACAGCATGCATGCGCATAGGGAACGAGTTCAGTGAATAAACAAAAATAGAACCCGGTGTAAGCAAGGATGCGTTTTCTAACTACTTACTAGTACTTGTAACGACATTCACCTGGGGTGAATTGGGCCGGTTCCAATATTAGAGTTTCATGAGAATTTGGAATACAGAAGCGGTCCCCAACCCGCATGTATAGCACATGAGATTTGATTATATTAGTGAAGGTTTCGTGCAGGACCATCCATACTTTTTGAAGGGCCGATTACAGAGACCTGGTGCACTACGTACCACAAGGTCCCCAAACGACCCTCCGCAGGTTTTGAATTCAGAGTTTTCCTTCTCCTAGACCAGTGGCTATCCAAGGCTATAGAACCCAGTCTGCTCTGCTATTTACCCATAGAGAGAAGAAGAGGATTCACACATTTCCCACGTAAGTGAATGTAATGGATTCGACTGGAATTCGAACTCGGCTCTCCGATTCATCAATCCAAGCCGCTATCCATTACTCCACCGTACCTCCTCTTTACTCCACCGTGCCTTCTCACGCGACCTGTTCAACCTATGCAGCAATCCTGAAAGAATTGGAATCCCTACCGGGATTTAGCATTGGCGGCCACAATCTTAACAACATAAGATACGCAGATGACACAGTACAAGGCACGACAGTCTGTGCAAGACATCATGCAATGCATTGTTGCAGTTGTACGTAGGAGATGACAGTAACGCAAAAACTCGTTGGACAATACCAAACAATGGATAAATATGACTATACGAGAATTGCTGATGGCTGCCGTTGATAGACCATTCACTGTAGCTTCTACATTCGGATCGCCCCTGCGATTACATACCTTAAGGCGACGTTGACGATGATGATGAGTATGAGGAGGAGACAGGTGTTCGTATATTAGGGTCAGTTGGGCAACTCTGTGAGTAAAAGAGTACCATAACTCAATTCACCTGTCTGAAAATTTCGAAACAGCATGCTGTTCTCCTTGGCATTGACGTTAGAAGCTCCAATATGAACATTTTACAATATTTAGGTGTCTATCTGAGAACAGTGCAGATAATTCGGAAAGAGTTGGATGGATCTAATGTTGATTACAAAAATACGACAAGTAGAAGAACAAGCTCTGATTGTTCTGATGAGAAAAGAACTCTCTAGTTTGTTGGCGGGGGATTCGTATTCAACAAGGAGGCCTTCATCAAGTACATTAAGGAGGTAATACGCTCCTGGGTCAAGAGGGTGGCTGAAAGACCCTATACCGAGAAACAGTACACTGTACAATGCCACACAATGAGGGGAATACAGTCATGGCTGTCAATTTCTGCGACAACATCAACCCTCATTTCTGGCCACCTCTCTCTCCAGGCTGCAACCTCCTTAATTATTATGTATGGGGTGCAGTCATCTGGAGGCCTTGGAAGAAGCCAATAGCGATTTTATTGAATAACTTTATTCTTTAGTATTTTTGTGTAACAATCGTAAATATATCTTTTAAAATGAGACGATAATTTATCCATCGCACCCTGCATATGCACATGAATTTAACAATGTGAATGTAGATAAACGCAAACCTCCTCAGTACCTGAAGAGTGAATCGCTACAGTCAAAACAGGGGTCAGATCTAGTATGTAAATCATATAAAAAATATTTTGAGTTTGTTGTCCTCTTAGTCTATGGATGGCCAAATTTGACATCAACGAAATCCAAAGATTGGCATATAAATATTAGGCAGTATATTCATTGGTAAATATGTCAATATTATAGGGCATTACATGCTGAAATAATTGCAAGATCTGACCATGAATCACTCACTGAAGGCCATGAAGTCATTGTCGTTTGGGGCTTTAACATTTATACTGACACACATATAGAAGCCTGCAAGCCGAGCAATGTAATTGATATGACCGCCTTCTCGTAAATATGCCAGTAAAATATATATTTACTAAAGTAACATGGAGAATAAGTAAATATAAGTTTCTTGAAATTAAACATATATGATGTATTTAAACTGTTTTTATACATATGGTGTTCTGTGTATAATCCAGAAAGTTACTAACAAGAACATTAACAATTCCCCGGAGAGAATAAAAAAAAATGTAACTGCGAGGTACTTTTCATATACTAAAAAAATAATATCAATGAAAACCACTTATAAATACTGTACATGTTAATTTGAGTAAAGGAAATCCATATATCTGTCTATATTTATGAGTTGAGGTATTGTAATTATTTGCACTATTTACATTCTTCGAACTGCTGTCCTTATTTTTATTGCCATATTCACGACGTTTCATCCGTTGTACAACCTGACCTTCTTCAGGACTATATAAAAGGTTTCGGTTCGAAATTCCAACTCATATCAGAACTTCTCCAGGATATATATATTTCGGTTCGAAATTCCAACTCATATCAGAACTTCTTCAGGATATATATATTTCGGTTCGAAATTCCAACTCATATCAGAACTTCTTCAGGATATATATATTTCGGTTCGAAATTCCAACTCATATCAGAACTTCTTCAGGATATATATATATTTCGGTTCGAAATTCCAACTCATATCAGAACTTCTTCAGGATATATATTTTCGTTTCGAAATTCCAACTCATTTCAAAACTTCTTCAACTTCTTCCAACTCATATCAGATATATATATTTCGGTTCGAAATTCCAACTCATATCACCTGAAGAAGTCTGGAGAGTTAAAAGGGCAGAAAAGTCGTTAATATGGCAATAAAGGGAGGTCAAGTGTCGGAACAATATAAAAATTGTAAATACATTTACTACATCTCTTGTAATCAACCTGAAATGGATTGTGCTTAACAGGAAATAAAAGAAAATATTATTATTATTATTAATAATAATAATAATAATAATTCTGACGATGATGATAATAATAGGAAAATGAAGAATGACATAGTAGTAGTATTAGTAGTCATAGTAGCAGCAGAAGAAGAATAGTAGAGGTAATAGTAGTTGTAGTAGTTGTAGTAATAGTAGTAGAAGTATTTATACTAGTCATAGTTGTAGTGATGGAAGAAGGAGTAGTTATAGTAGCCATAGTCGTGATAGTAGAAGTAGCCGTCAAGAAGAAGAAGAAGAAGAAAAAGAAGAAGAAGAAAAAGGAGGAGGAGGATTAGGAGGAGGGGGAAACAACAACAAGAAGAAATACAGACAATGTATGAACGGAAGATTATAGAGTAGCACACATCTGTACATACACGTTTGTTATTTTACCACTTTTGCTTTATTCTTCAAACGGTAATCCCTTAATTTTGAAGAAATATGTTGTAATATTATTTTGGGCCAAACGATGAGAATGCGTAAATACACAAAAAAAGTGTATCGGGGGGAATACTTGTTCTTTACTGCTATTTTAAAAGTAACATTTATGAAGAGAGTTGAAGTAAAGACACCGAAAACAATAATGCAGCCTTCAATAAAACACGCCCAACGCTTGCAGACCAAACAAGACCGAGTTTGAAAAAGAGATTGGCCTCCTGACCTATTGCTCATAGATATAAACTGAGCTTTTAGAAATGAAGGAGAAGATCAATAAATAATCACCACATTCGGCTGAAAATATACTGGAAAAAAATGACAAGAGAAAACAGGAAGAATCTGAGAATTTCCCATTTGCTACAAGCAGAAAAACATAATTGATAAGAGCAGAAAATTGAAAGCAGCAACAGAAAGTTGCAATGAATCTACTCCTGGAAGGAAACATCGAGACAATATTAAAAGATAATGACATAATATTTAAATGAAAATAATAATATAGAATTAATTAGAAAGCATTGAGCAACGGCTACCCGCAGAAAAAAATATGTCTCGGTGAACCAAGTTCAAAATCCATATAGGTATACACTACTACCATCGAGTAAGGCATGAACTTTCCTCTTCTAATGTTAAAACGGTTAATAATTGACAGAAAAGACTAATCTCTATTCAAAATAGTGTAGAACTAAATCGATAATGAATGATAGTGTGTATGTCCCCATTCATATAAATAGAGTAGTAAATACTGTATGTTGGTCTGTAGTTGAAGATTCATTGTGAAATTCACTTGACTTACTTCTAGCAGTGGACTGCTTCTTCTACGAGCCGCTGGCCGATATTATATGTGTTCTTCTCCTAAGTATTATCGTTCATAATCAACCTTTGTTTGGTTGTTGTATTCAGCAAACTTCCCTACATTACGACAAATATCTATGGGTTATTTAATAACGAAATTTTATTTATTTAAGTACGTAGTTAATAATGGTTTGAACGATACAGGATTTAGTAATTAAACCATACTACGATATAATAGGTGGATTCATACCTCTCGCAAGGTTATTTGCGCAGAATTGATTATAAAAAACCCACCTGGTATTAGGACTCGACTCTCAGATTAACTGTTACGAACCATTATCTATTACACCTCTCGCACAACCAAACTTACAGCAGCCGATATTCCAAAACGATTACCCATATAGGTACTGACCAGAATCGGTTTTGCTTAACTTGCGACGGCATGCGGCCGTAAGAACGTAACGAAAACCGCTCAAAGTCACACATTAAGGAAGAGATAATCCATATTTACTTATGTTTTGGACAAACACATTTCGTTTTTAAAAACAAAAAAAGTGAATATTAAAGGTTTCTTCATATTCACTGTTTGGTTTGGTTAAATGTATATCAACCTCTATGGGTCTTTGTACGCCGACATCTAAATATTTTGAACACATTTTTTAAGGTTCAACGAAATATAAACTGTGTTGGTGCTCACTTTGCTAGAAAACATTGTTGACAGTTTTACTAAAAATAGCGGATGCAAATGCAAAATTGTCCAAATCGTAAAACAGCATAATTGTCCATTCTGCAAAATGTTTTATATCTAAAGACAAAAATGACTGAACTAAGTCAGTTTAATTTTTCAGATTTTTAGGTTAGACCCCATCTGTCGTAAGAATCTCTGAAAAAAAAATTTTGAGTTATTATGATGGAAAGAGAACAGGTTAAAATCGTTTTCTGTCTTCCCAACTGAGCAATAGTGAAAGGAATAATATCATTCAAGACTTCTGCAATAGTACCAACATTCTTAGTCTGGTGTCCATCTTCAAAGTTCACTCAAGAACCATGTAGAAAACGCAGAATAAGTTTAAAAAAGAGGGGTCAGTAAAGAGGAAAACTAGATAAGGAGGTCACAACAGGAAGAGAGATCATCATTTCAACTTTCCAATTAGAAAATATCCAACTCAATCCATAAGACGCTTGGCACGTGGCAGAGAATTTTACACCTATGGTAGTTCAAAGGACAGTGAAAATGACTTGAAAATGAAATCGTAGGTGAAAGCTGTGAGGCACTGTGTTACTGCAGGCGAGGAAGTTAGAAGGTTAGAGGGCGAAGATCATCTTTAATAAATTGGAAAATGATCCTGGAATAATAGATATGCATTTGAAATTTATATCAGTCTGTCATGATCTTCCGAACCTTAGCTATGATTAATTAAAGATGAACATATCATTTTCGTTTATGATCGATTTCATCACGATTTTTCTGTCAAAGTAGAGATCGACAGAATTATAAAATCTTCGGAGAATTCCAGTCAGATATATTTAATCATTTCTACGATACAAACATTCAAATCTTAATCTAATAATAGATTACGCTACTTGGACAATTTTGCTGCTACTCCCGGCATATATGATGCATTGGTTGTATTTTTACAGTAAATAAGTATGTTTATGATCTCATAATGTTTTGTTGTTTATTTGTAAACATAATAGATGCTGGGAACAAATGCAATTAAAACTCGTTCCACTCTCGTCAAAACCATCAATCTTGCTTACTGCCGGATGTAGCTTATCGTCATAATGGTGTAAGACGACGTGGTGCCCACCGAGCAGAAACCTTCATCATGTCATGTTAATTGTGCAGATTATTCTCAACTCTCTCGCGGGATATTCTAATAGCATTGGCTATTTGTTTTATAATCAATCGTCTGTCATCAATCACCATATGAAGATCAATGTTTTTTCTCGCTGGTGGCAGTTGCAGATTGTCCATCATAACTTAAGGCATTTGCAAGACTTAATTTCGTCTGCCCACTTTTCAACTGTTGCTAAAGCCGGGGTGTCATCCCCTAATGTAACATGAATGTTCCTGGAAGTGAAATCCATTTTATGGAGGTACATGCTAACACCACGATGCCAAGTTTTGACCATTTTCAAGAGAAGTTAATTTGAAGTCTTCTTTGCAATCAGATATCAGTTTCACTGTAAATAAACAATTCACTTTCTAATACAAATAATTGAAACTGATGCATCTAAGATTTCACAGCTGTGACATCACTCTTTAATAATCAACCTATTGACTTTTTAGAAAACTGTTATATAGGAATAAAGTACCGCTGCCGACACTGGAGTTTGAACACAAATCACCAGAAAGGAAACACAGGCGATCCCATTTTGAATAAATAGATCACGTGATGGTAAAAGAAATGAATATATGGGAATTAACATGGCGTCTAAATGTTTACTGATCTGAATACTATACGGATTACAATTCGGATCACTATTAGATGGTTACTATTCCGATCACTAAACGGTGGTTTCTTGTTGGGCGAGTATTATCGAACAAGTACAATTAGCACGAGTGATATTCGAAGGCGTCTGTTACCAGTATTTTTCAACGGCGTAATTATAGTTGTATCTGCGATTACAAAGACTCTACTACAACGAGCATTACGAAAGTGACAACGATTATTCGTTGACATTACAAAGGTGGCAACGAGTGTTCTTTGCCACCATAAAAGGAGCAGACAAAATTTTGTGATGGTGAAAGGATTTTCTCATTTTTCTTGGAGCAAAACATGTCGATTCAAATGTTTCCATTATATTGCTGATAGAACTTCTTTTCACAATTATTCTTTCGTCGTTCATCTTGCCTGGATTTCTATCTGTATCCCATGTTTCATTTAAATTGTAAATACCATTATAAAATTAATGAGTTTACTTTTAATTAAGTGAATTCTTTTTTAAAAAGAACGACTTTCTTAATGCAACACCTTTATAAAATCTTGTTCTGTATAATTCACTTCTGTACAGACGCTGTCATACATCCGAAATTAACATTCGACATTCTCGTCTTGATGAAAACCTCCTTCGTTTTTTTTATGCACCATTAAAATGAGATCACGGATTTCACCAAAACATTCTGCAAGTCTTCCTCTTTTTGGTATAGGTTGATTTTTTTGTTTCATAAATTCTCTTGTTCAGCTTCTAAAATCTTCGAATTAATTTTTTATCAAAGGGCGTAAACACACCATACCTAATCTCTACAACCCAATCTCGATGCGTCATTTTACCTACTGAATTATTAAATACTCTTCAGTAACCTAAGTCAACGTTTCTCCTGTGTGTTTCCGCAAATTAAATATGAATTTTAATTTTATTTATTATCAGGCTAGAGGATTAATGAATGTGGTGGTTGTATGGAAGCAGTAGTGAGAAATACGTAAGGATTATGAGGATATGTAGGTTGGATAATAGTTGACTGTAGACGTATGTTAGAGTATAATGATTGAGGAAGCATCCCCATGGGAGTATGTTCTACAAAGGAATAGGTCTCAGGAAGAAGATTTCAGAATAGAATTTGATTCTTATAAATGAGATTCAAAATGAATGATGATGATTGCAGTCTGTACATGTGACATGGTCGGTCGGAAATGAAAAGGCCAAGCAAAGGTAGAAATAATTTTGAAAATTTGCCATGGAAATAATGATAGCGTAATAACTTTGCAATATATATTCTGTGGGGAAACAGACTTGAATGGTTGAAATTTATCAACTCCATTGCTGTGTCAATGCTGTTGAAATCTGTCAAAAATGGAAAGTGAATGTTGGGTAGCATCAACCCGGATATAGCAGCAATATTCTTTTTTTGGTCAGATTTGACGCTGATGCCACTATAGTATGATATCTACAGAGATATGTTCGTCCTACCGTAAATGATGATGCAATCATTATTACTGGGAAATGCTCAGAAGAAACGATGACATGCTTACTTCTTTTTAAATGGAATCAATTCATTTTATAACATTAAAATCACTATTTGATGGTTTGTTTTAATTTTAATTAAAAATTGTTAGATTTTTAATACATAACCAATTCATCGGTCACTGCATTTAACCCTAATCCAAACCCTAACCCCTAACTCTAACTGCTAACCCTACACCTAACCCCTAAGGCTAACCCTGACTCTAACATATATCATACTTCTAACAGTTGGTAAGTATCATACCATACTAGTAAATGAATAATAGATATAATAGTAGAAAATGGACGGTAGATACCATACTACGGAAGCACTCTGACTCTTTTAAAGATAGAATATAATAAGTGGAGTCCGGTAATTTCTGGAGCGGCAGAGGAAAAACGTCCATTTTTCAAAAATTATCACTCATCATTTTTAACTAAATTTAACACATTCCTAAAGCAGATCTGAAGATATGAACAAATTCCAGTGCTGGATAATTCTTAATGGCATTTGAAAAAATTCCTTAATATTTGGCAAATATTGAAAGAGGGGAGATTGAAATTAAACCAATATAATCCGACCATGAGTAGAAATCAATGTGTTATACTCAAATATCTTTGTTCATGAAGAAATCGCCTTAAAGGGTCAATAATGTGTAAAGAACTCCAAGGTTAAGCGATAAGTGTTGTGGCTGGGTTAGTAAAACTCACAAGACTCGCTATTAAATGAGACCTTGAATAAGAAAAATGGAGAGAGTTGTGGACGGGTGCGCCAAACGGTCTATTGTAGGGTCATTTCAATTCAGGAGCTCTCAATTCTGATTGGATTACACTGGCACTCTTCCAACATTGCGTTGAATTTATGGAGTCGTTTTTTTTTCTCGTTTACCATTCTTCTTCTTCTTCTTCTTCTTCTTCTTCTTCTTCTTCTTCTTCTTCTTCTTCTTCTTCTTCTTCATTCCATTCCTTATTTACGTTCTTCTATACATTGTTCCTTCTTTTTTCCTATGTTCTTTTATTATTCTTTCTTTCTCTCTTCTCTTTTGCTTACTGTTCTTCTCTATTTTCTTCGTCTTTTCTTTTTATTTCTTCGTTTTCTTTTTTTTATTTCTCCCATTTCTTATTCTTTATCATCTTCATTTTTTGACTCTTTTCTTTCTTGTTCTCCGTAGTTTTATATTTCGTTTTTTTTTCTTTTATTCTTCTTCCTTTTATTTGCTGACGTCTGCCTTCTAATAGTTTCGACGTATTCAATTCATGCTTCTGGCCATTCATTTGATTATACCTTTTCTCTTACCGTCATTCTACCTCACTGTATGTTATTTATTTATTTATTTATTGGTGGCTTTTCTACATCGGTGCTTTTGCTTTTAATATTCTTTCTGTTGAACTTACACATTCTTTCTACTTACAATTATTTTCTTTTTCTTCTGTCTTCCTTTCTATTTGCTTCCGAGTTTCTTTCTTTCTCTGTGCTCTCATTTTCGTTTTATCTTTAGTACTATGAATCCTTATTACTTTCTTTCATTCCTTCTTTCTTCTCTCTGTCTTTCGTTCTTGTTTTCTTTCTTTTGCATTTAAATATTTTTGTCTCTCTTGCTTTCTTGTTGCTCTCATTTGGTTTCTTTCATTTTTTTCTTTCTATTTGCCTTTAACTTCCTTTATTTATTGCTTTCTAGGTACCATCATTTTTGTCTTTCTATTGATACCCATTTACTTTCTTTCTTTCTACTGACGCACAATTTCTTTCTTTCTTTCTCTCTTTCTTTCTTTCTTTCTTTCTTTCTTTCTTTCTTTCTTTCTTTCTCCGTGCCTTGCTTTCTTTCTTTCTCCGTGCCTTGCTTTCTTTCTCCGTGCCTTGCTTTCTTTCTTTCTTTCTTTCTTTCTTTCTTTCTTTCTTTTTCTTTCTTTCTTTCTCCGTGCCTTGCTTTCTTTCTTTCTCCGTGCCTTGCTTTCTTTCTCCGTGCCTTGCTTTCTTTCTTTCTTTCTTTCTTTCTTTCTTTCTTTCTTTCTTTCTCCGTTTGCTTTCTTTCTCCGTGCCTTTCTTTCTTTCTTTCTTTCTTTCTTTCTTTCTTTCTTTCTTTCTTTCTTTCTCCGTGCCTTGCTTTCTTTCTCCGTGCCTTGCTTTCTTTCTCCGTGCCTTTCTTTCTTTCTTTCTTTCTTTCTTTCTTTCTTTCTTTCTTTCTTTCTTTCTTTCTCCTTGCCTTGCTTTCTTTCTCCGTGCCTTGCTTTCTTTCTTTCTTTCTTTCTTTCTTTCTTTCTTTCTTTCTTTCTTTCTTTCTCCGTGCCTTGCTTTCTTTCTTTCTCCGTGCCTCCGTGCCTTGCTTTCTTTCTCCGTGCCTTGCTTTCTTTCTTTCTTTCTTTCTTTCTTTCTTTCTTTCTTTCTTTCTTTCTTTCTTTCTTTCTTTCTCCGTGCCTTGCTTTCTTTCTCCGTGCCTTGCTTTCTTTCTTTCTTTCTTTCTTTCTTTCTTTCTTTCTTTCTTTCTTTCTTTCTTTTTTCTTTCTTTCTCCGTGCCTTGCTTTCTTTCTTTCTTTCTTTCTTTTCTTTCTTTCTTTCTTTCTCCGTGCCTTCTTTCTTTCTTTCTTTCTTTCTTTCTTTCTTTCTTTCTTTCTTTCTTTCTTTTCTTTCTTTCTTTCTCCGTGCCTTGCTTTCTTTCAATTTGCATTTAACTGTCTGTATTTTTGGCTCTTTCTTTTTTCCATCATTTTCTTTCTTTCTACTGATCCGCTTTCTGACTTTCTTTCTTTCTATTTTCTATCTGATTTTCTTGTTTTGTCTTTGCTCTCATTAACGTTCTTTTTATTCTTATTATCCTCATTTCTTTCTTCATTTGTTTCCTTTTGTCTGTCTTTTTTCTTGCTCTTTCTCTCTCTCTCTCTCTCTCTCACTCTCTCTCTTTGCCTTTAACTCTCTTCATGTCTTTCTTGCTTTCTCGTTACTCTCATTTTCTTTCTTTTTTCTATTTGAATTCAACTTCTTTTCTCTTCTGATTTCTATGTCCCCTTATCTTCTCTCCTTTTCTCTATTTACGCTCATTTTCTTTCTTTCTTTTTCTTTTTTTTTTTCTATTTCCATTTAACTGTCTTTATATCTTTATCACTTGTGTGTGCTCTCATTTTCTACCTTTCTAATTGCATTCACCTTCCTTACTTTCTTGTTTTCTATGTCCCCTTATCTTATTTCTTTCTCTCTCTCTCACTCTCTATTTACCTCCATTTTCTTTCTTTCTTTCTTTCTTTCTACTTACCGTCGCTTCAGGTTTTTGCGTATAGGTATTCTTACCCTTCCTTTTACTTCTTCTCGTTTTCTGATTTTCCTTCCTTACCGTTTTCTTTCTACCAAATGCCTATTTTCCTTATTTTCCCACTTCATCTTCTTTATTTCCCATCGAGCCTCTTCCATCTCAACTATCTTTTCTACCTGACAACGCTTCATCAATAGGCAATTCTCAATTATTACCCTTTTTCATGTCCTTACTTTAGTGGACTCTGATTAAATCAATATACCTTTTTTTTTTCTTCTCTGAGTCAATCCTAATCGCGCAAAAAGTCAAGATTGAACGATTGCGTGTCGAATTTTTATTGAACATATCTGATCTGACTTCATCCTGATTCGATAGCCTGGACAGTCTCCGTAGTCATAGCAGTGTTAAAGACACTGGTTCTCTGATACAATAACGAGAGTGACACATCATATGCAGTTCATTCCAACTGTAATAGGTTTAACCTAAGGGACATATATATATATATATATATATATATATATATTGCTTTTACATAAATCACAGTGATATTAACTCTTATGTATTATGAATAACCACTGTGCATAAAGGTTAGAATAAAGCGCTCTCTGATCGATAGCTAGTCAAAAAGTAAACTAAACAAATAAACATTTAGAGAAAATACAACATTATAAGTTGTTTGAGAAAGAATTCCGAGAACTGTATATTGTTCTGACATATTTACAGCTATGCCTGTGCTTTATATCTAGATTTAAGAATTGAAAAGGATCATTGCACATCACATTTCAAGATATGTGCTGGTGACCTCATCAGATAGAAGACTCGTGGGTTTAAAGCCCCGCCCTAGCTGCTTATCTTGTTACTCAATATATTGCAGTTATCATTTTTTTTTAAATTCTTTTTGTTATTAACTCTTTCTTTTTTGACTCAGCTATATCAAATTTCGTACAGAAGATAAGGAAATCGAATATAGGATATGGGGAGTTAGGTGATTTTTTTTATTTAACATTGAAGATTGATGTAAGAAATGGAAGATTTACCAATTTTGGTTAAACTCTCTTTTAAAATGAATAGAACACATGCCCTTTAAAAATTCTTAGCAAATTTTCAGAAACTTGAAAGATAAATTCCATTTCACTATACGAACATCAATCTAAATCAGCCCTTAAACACTTCTGCTGAGCAAAGAAAATATATGTTGCCAGAGACAATTGTATTCATATCACGAATGGAGGATGATGAAAGTTTTATCACGATCATTCATCACCTATAACATATCGAGATTGTGATTAAAAATGAGTAAGGATATATTATGTAAATTTAACAAATTAGATTTAATCAGACCGAACACATTATCCCAATGATAGTCTATTAATCCGTTTCGGGCAAAGTCAAAAACCTCTTAAATTATTAAAATGACATTCTGACTGAGTATATGCAAAACTAAAATAAAATTTACTCATGATTTATAGAGAAAGATAAAGATTACAGAGGATTTAAAACACTTATCAAATTATTAACCGGATAAAAACAAGATTTTATGGATTTATAGCCGTTAAATATTATAAATATATACGCCACAGGCTGCGTGTTACTCAATATATCACAGTTCTCATTTTGCTTTAAAATATTTTTTATTAATTCTTTCTTTTATGACTTGTTTTAAAGATAATAGTCTTCTGCATATATTCACCAACTTAACAATTTCACCTATAAAAGAACTGATACCGGGCATATTGGCTTCAGATAACATTTTTAATGGTTACCGGTGTATGTGTCAAGTATATCAAATTTCGTACAGGAGATAAGGAAGTCAAACATGGGATAGGGTGAGCTGGGTACATTTTTATCTAACATTGAAGAATGATGCAAAAATGGAAGTTTTAACAAGTCTGGATAAAGTCTCTTTTAAAATGAATAGAAAACATGTTCTTTCAGAATCCTTAGCAAATTTTCAAAAAATTGAAAGATAAATTCCATTTCAGAATACGAACATCAATCTAAGTCAGCCCTTAAACACTTTTGCTGAGCAAAGAAAATAAATGTAGCCAGAGACAATTGTATTCATATCATGTATCAAGGATGACGAAAGTTTTATCACGATCATGCATCACCTATAATATATCGAGATTGTGATTAAAAATGAGTAAAAAAAAAAGACATGTTATGTTAATTTAACAAAGTAGATTTAATCATTACGAACATGTTATTTGAATAATTTTCGTGTGATCTGTAAGGTAGCGATGGAGAGTGTGAAGAAGGCACTAAGCATAAACTACAATATAGAATGCATGGTTTTCAGTAAAAGTGTAAGCACGAACTGCGATTTGTAGGTAAGGAACTCTAAAATCAAGCAGACGCGGACGTTTAAATATCTGGGTCGTCTTGACAGAGGAATGTAGGTACGACACTGAGATCTGTAGGCGTATTGGGATGGCCAAGGATACATTCCAAAATCTTGGCAGAGAACTGCGAGACAGGAGTATATATTTGGTTAACAAAGAAAACAATACTGAGCTGTTACATGACAGATTTCACAATTTACGTGGAAGATTTAGCAATTTTGGTCAAACTTTCTTTTAAAATGAATAGAACACATGTTCTTTTAGAATCCTTAGCAAATTTTCAGAATCTTGAAAGATAAATTCCATTTCAGAATACGAACACCAATCTAAATCAGCCCTTAAACACTTTTGCTGGGTAAAGAAAATATATGTAGCCAGAGACAATTGTATTCATATCTCGAATCGAAGATAAGGAAAATTTTATCACGATCATGAATTACTTATAACATATCGAGATTGTGATTAAGAATGAGTAAAAAATATGTCATGTAAATTTGACAAATTAGATTTAATGAAACCGAACACATTATCCCAATAATAGTCTATTAATCCGTTTTGGACAAATAAAAAAAACGAAAAAAACCTCTTAAATTATTAATAAGATATTCTAACTGACTATATACAAAACTAAAATAAAATTTACTCATGATTTATGGACAAAGATAAAAATTACATTGGATTTAAAACCCATATCAAATTATTAACCGGAAAAGATAAGATTTTATGGATTTATAGTTATTAAATATTATAAATATATACGCCCAAGATATCTTATCTTGTTAATCAATATATCACAGTTCTCATTTTATTTTAAGTTATTTTCATTAATTCTTTCTTTTATGACTTGTTTTAAAGATAAAACTCTTGTACATATATTTTCCAACTTAACAATTTCACCTATAAAAGAGTTGATACCGCGCATATTGGATTGAAATAATATTTTTAATGGCTACCGCTGTATGTGTCAAGTATATCACATTTTCAAATCATACAGGAGTTAAAGAAATCAAACATAGGATAAGGTGAGCTAGGTGCACTTTTATCTAACATTGAAGATTGATGCAAAAATGGAAGCTTTCTTTTAAATGAATAGAAAACATGTTTTTTTTCAGAATCCTTAGCAAATTGTCAGTAAATTGAAAGATAAATTCCTTTTCAGAATAGGAATATCAATTTAAGTCAGCCTTTTAACATTTCAGCTTAAAATAAAAGTGTGAACAAACAACTGTATTCATAACACGAATCGAGGATGAGGAAAATTTACCGCCATTATGCATTACGTAAAACATATCGAGATCGTGTTTTAAAATGAGTAAAAAAAAATGCTATGTAAATTTAACAAATTAGATTTAATCATAACGATCTTATTATTCGAATAATATTCAAGTAATCCGTAAAGTAGGAACGGAAAGTTTAAAGAAGGGACGAAGCATAAACTACAAGAGAGAATGCATGGTCATCAGTAAAAGGTTGAGTCGGAAATGCGATTTGCATGTCGGGAACTCGAGAATCAAGCAGATGCAGAAGTTAAAATATCTGGGAAGCTTATTGACAGACGACGGTAAGTGTGAGACTGAGATCCGTATAAGTATTGGGTCATATTCCAAAAGCTGGGCAGAGTATTGAAAGACAGGAGGATTTCCTTGGTAACGAAGAAAAGAATACTGAGCTGTTACGTGACATCTGTCCTTCTTTACGGCAGCGAATGTTGGGCGATTTCCTCAAAGAAGTGGAAGAGACTCGAGACGACGGACATGTGGTTCTACAGAAGGATGCTAAGGATATCATGAACCGATCGTGTTAGCAACGATGAGGTCTTGGAGAGGTTGTAAAGAAGGAGGAGGCTTATATTCAATATCAGGAAAAGGCAGCTGAAGTTTCTGGGACATATAATGAGGAAGGAGTGCCTGGAGAATCTAATATTCACGAGTCGAATAGAGGGAAAAAGAGACAAGGGAAAAACGCGTGACATACCTGGCGGACTTAAGCAAGTGGATGACAGAACGTGGTCTGGGGTGGGGGGCAGAGGAAAGAACTTGTTGAGAGCTGCAAGGGATACAGGGAGGTGGAGAGCCATGATAGCCTACGCCCTGAAAGTAAAAGACACATAAAAATAAAAATAATCCGTTTCGGACAAGGTAAAAACCGCTTTTTATTGAAAATTATTAATAAGATGTGATATTCCGACTGATTATATGCAAAATTAAAATAAAATTTATGGCGAAAGATAAAAATTACACAACATTTAAAACATATATTAAATTATTAACCGTAGAAAATTAAAATTTTCTGGCTTTATAGTTATTAATTATTGTAAATATACCCCTCGAGTAAAACAATTTTAAATAGGTACATGGATTTTTCTTTTAAATGTTCACGCCTGTTGTTGTATAGGTCAGTGTGACATGATATGCTACATAAATTAAAAATTAGCCTAAAAACCCTTGCCATTACCTTAAATAGCCTGGCCTGATTCAAAGTTTCATATGTCTGCTATGAATGACGCCCAACTCATTCTGTTTGGCTGCATACAACTGCTTTCTCAGATTAATGGTTAAAATGGCATCGAACGAGCAAAACTTGTTGATCTTGACGAGGACAAACCTCTTCAAACTTTTTAGTCTTGCGATCTGCAAAAAAAAAGAACTGCACCGTGTAATAAAAACATAACACTTAAGTATATTCCACAAGAGTAACAAATAAAATCGATAGCGAATGTAACTTGAAAAGAAAACAATGACATAATCAAGATGTTGGTATTACACACTGGAACCGACAAATGGCTAGGAAGGAAGCCGTTCTAATCAAAACTGGAAAGGGCAATAAATGTCATTGATCGTGAGAAACATATTTCCTGTAAGATTTCATAAATTTCAGTGAAATGGAATACGGGATGCTCGATCAATGAAGGGTTCTATATAAAGAAAAATTTATGATGAACATTAATATATGTATTTACGATGTCTTATTAAAATTATATTTAATTCATTAATATCTCCCGTACAATCTATATTATAAAAGGCAAGTTTATTCTCTGTCCGTCATACGCTGTATATGCCTGAGTTTGCATGTGGATTCTTAATGTAAATGCGTATGTTTGTGGTGTGTTCAAGTAACATGCATAAGTTTTGTGATGTCAACGAATACTCGTTGACATTTTGTGATGACAAAGAATACTCGATGTCACTTTTGTAATGCCCATTGTAGTAGAGACTTTGTAATTGCAGATACAACTATAGTAAAGCCGTTGAACAATACTGTCTTCGAATATCACTCGCACAAATAGTACTTGCTCGATAATACTCCATCGAATAGTAATCCGTATAGCGATCTGAATAGAAAAATATTATAGTGAGATATTCACTAACCGCCCACGCTGACAGATGTCGCACAAGGCCAATTTATTGTGGGGTAACCGAGCTCGTAGGCTCGGGCAAAATATTCCCCGTAGACTCCGTGAAAATGTGGTCGGATAGAAGTCTACCACCCGAGACAAGACTCTGCCCTTCAGCACAGGGTCGTTTGGGTTCCTCTCTGCCCGGAGGCAGAGTTTAACAAGCACACTTCCGAAGTAGCCCACATAGTGATCTGAATATAGAAATAGTATAGTGAGTGGAGTAGAGAACAGCGGTCCGTATAGTCGAGAGGATAGAATAGAATAGAGATCGGTTAGACGTCACGGGACTTTCTATATATGTGTTTCCTCTATGTTCATGTGGTCTACGTAATTCAAAAATGGGATTGCTTGTGTTTGCTTGCTAGCGATCTATGTTCAAACTCAGCTGTCGGCAGCGACACTTTATTCCTATATAACAATATGCTTGCACAATTTAATGTACAAAAAATAACTTGATAGATGCAGAAATAACACGATGTTATACAACATGCCCTTCCAACCCAGTCTGGACAACCCCTAACCTGAGCAATGTAATAGTAAGGTTGGAAATGTTAATAAATATCAGAAGAAAAACAATCTTATCAAAAGCTTCCTTGTCCATCAAACAATTTCTTTGCTTGCATACGTGTATTTCTAAGAAATGATGTAATATATACATATATATATATATATATATATATATAAAAATATTTTAAATCAATTAATTTATAGTATATATATATATATATATATATATATATATATATATATATATAAACAATATTATCGACTATTATCCTCTATATCGAAGCATATTTTCACCTTGGCCTTGGACTTCGCCCGGGAATATTCTACTATTTCTGAGAGTGAAGTTGACATCATCATGAAATGCCGAAATTCTGTTCTGATTTACAAGGATTTTGACATTTCCATGGGTTCCTTGGATTCTGCTGAAGCTTCGGGCTTGGTTGGATTATTTCTTTTATATAATTTAAGTGCCTTCGATTGTCTAGATTCAGATAGTGTAGGATTGTATAGAGATGATGGATTATTAGTTGTTAAAAACTCGACTAAAATTAAGGTAGACCGTATTAGGAAAATGATCTATAGGGTATTTAAGGATTTAGGTCTTAGGACAATAGTTACTACTAATGTTAGACAAGTGGATTTTCTAGATGTCACCCTAGATCTTGCTAACAACATTTTCCAACAATATGTGAAGGTTAATTCCAACCCATTATACGTGCATCCTAATTCCAACCATTCCCCTTCAGTTATCAAACATATACCCTCTTCCATTGAATTTAGAATTAGTGCTAACTCTTATAATAAGGAGGTTTTCAATAAACATATTGATTTTTATAATTCTGCACTAAAAATAGTGGATACAAAAATACCACTATTCAATATAAAAACCCTGTTAATTACAACCATAATAAGAAAAGAAGATCTAGAAAGATTATTTGGTTCACTCCCCCTTTCAATGTAATGGTTAAAACTAAATTAGGGCGTATATTTCTAAACCTCATCAGAAAACATTTCCCCAACCCTGAAACTAACCGACTTAGTAAAATATTTAATCCTAATACCCTTAAATTAAGCTATAGTTGTGCTGATAACCTGGAGAAGATAATTAAAAAACATAACAACATAGTCTTTAACAAGTATAGGAATTCAAAAGGCTTGACTAATCAACAGGTTACTAACTGCAATACTAAATATAAGAATACAAATAACAACTTATGTAATTGTAGGAATCCGAATAATTGTCCACTACAAACTAACTGTGGAATTACTTCTGTAGTCTATCTTGGTACTATTTCAACAATTGAAAATCCAAATATAAAGAAGTTTTACATTGGTTCTACCATGAAAACATTTAAGGAACGCTGGCGGGGGCATATGCAATCCTTTAATCACAGTGAATATAGGTACATGACTTCATTATCCAAGTATTTTTGGAATCTAAAAGATGAGAACAAAACACCTACGGTTAAATGGAGTTTGGTTAAGAAAGCTCGGACATGTAACTCCCTATATGCCCCATGTTACCTATGCCTTAATGAAAAATTTGAAATTATTAGATTTAAAAACGAGGCTGATCTCTTAAATCAAAGATATGAACTTACAGTAAATTGTAAACACCGTTATAAATTTAACTTAGTGTCGGGGTCGTATACTTTAAATGATAATGATATGTCGCTGTATTTTTAATAGATTAGTATTTTTATTGCATGATGGTCATACTTACGATATAAGTGTGTATTGTTTACTTGCATAGTGTTATTAGTGTTGGTGTATATGTGTATATATTTATTTATGTGTTGGTTAGAGTATTTGCACTGGGGAATGTGTAGGATTGAGTATAAGTGTATTTATATGTTTTTTTTGTTTTATATATATATATATATATATATGTGTGGGGGGGTGTATATATATGTGTGTGTGTGTGTGTATATATATATATATAATGTGGGAAGGTATGGTAGATTAGAAAAGAAAAGGTTAATAATTGTTGATGTATATGTGTATGTGTGTGCCTATATATGTATGTGTGTATGGGTGTGTGTATATGTATGTATATGTGTGTATATGTGTGTATGTGTGTATATGTATGTATATATATATGTATATATGTAGGTATATATATGTATATATATATATATATGTATATATATGTGTGTGTATATATATATATATATATATATATATGTATGTATGTGTGTATATGTATGTATGTGTGTGTATGTATATATATATAAATATGTTTATGTGTATGTATGATAAAATCACGGCGGTATAATGGTTGGCAAGCATGGTTCGCTAGATCAGTTGCGAATGAGTAATGAGTTCGTTCCTCACTGGGTGCCCCTAATTTCGGCTTTGTGCCACGATATATTTGTATATATATATATGTATGTGTGTATGTGTGTATGTATGTATATATATATATCTGTGTGTGTGTATATATGTATATATCTGTATGTGTCCTATTTTATTGTGTATGTATATTTATATTTAAGTATATTTCTGTTTGTATGAATGTGTTTATATATTTGTATGTTAGGCTATATGTATATTGCTGTGTGTTGGTATTTGAAGGTATATTTATGTTAGTACGTTTATATATGTATTTGGTTGAGTGTTGTTGTATTTTTATGTATGCATGTATATATTGGTAGTTGTTATTGTAGATAGATATATTTATATATATGCTTATTTGTAGATATGTATGTATGCGTGTATATATATTTATGTATGTTTGTGTATGTATATATATGTGTGTGCGTTGGCACCTATTATGTATGAGTTTTTTGTGTGTATGTGTGGGTATGGAAACTTTGGTATATCATGACTCTTTTTATATATGTAAGTATGTATGCATAAAAATCTGTGTATATATGTGAGTATTTAGGTTTATATGTATATGTGCGTGCATGTGTATTTTTTATCATAGATATGTATATGTGCGTATATGTTTATGTTTATATATTTATTTGTATGTATTTCTGTATGTATATGTATGTATGAGTGTATGTTTATGTGTGTTAATTTGTGTTTTTTCTGCCGCATATATATATATATATATATATATATATATATATATATATATATATATATATATCTGTGGGTTTCTTTATCCTGTTTTTCTTTGCCTAATATATAATGAAACTATTATCAACTTCTTTGATTAATATATATTTTTATTAATATTTATGGTTTGGAATTTTCGTTTTAATATATTAAATAATATTATTTTTAACCATTTTTATCTTTGTATATTTGCTCCCTTAAGTTATAATTTAATAAGTGGTTAGCATTTATTTAAGTCTGAAACATTTATTGGTTGTGATATCTGATTGTCTATGTCATTGTCTGTGGATGTATGTATGTGTATCTATCGGTGTCTATGTGTATGTAGAGTGTATTCACATTTAACTGTGTGTGTGTATAAGTGTTGGTTTCCACGTCTCCTTTTTTCATAAAGGGCTGTAGAGATGTCCACCCCCCCCACTTTTTTTTGTGTGTGTGTATATCTAATTATGTCTGGGTGCTTATGTATTATAATCTGATTGTGTTTTTGTTGTTTTGCGCGTGAGTTTAAGTCCAAATTCACACACTTTAAAATAAAAAAATAAAAAAGGAAAAGAAGGGGAAAAGAAAGAAATATATATACATGTATTGTCAAATGACCGGATATATTGTAGCCTCTTGTCGAACATAATTTCAATGAAGAAATGAATTGAATAAACATATATATTTTTTCTTTTCTTAATAATTTTGTAGTTTTTAAACTTAATAGTGATTAAATTTGGATTTTAAAATTGCCAGTTTTTAATTTTAATATTAAATTTTATCATATAATTTTATAATTATTGGTTAGTATAAATTATTTTTAATATTACACGTATTTAAAGATCTGAATAGCTATTATAACATGATTTCGTTGTCAAGCTTTTGAATCTTTCTATACTTAGTTTTTGATTGGTTATTCTAGCTTTTGTAACAATGTTTCCCCCTAGTGTAGGATCGTTAATTAATCTGAAACTTTTAAAACCATTTATTTTATTTTCAACATCATCACTTGATAAGACACAGAGTGTGTTGAAACAAAATGGCTATTTTTGTAGTGATTTTATAACATACTTATGTTATAATTTTTTTTATAAAAAATAATTATATATATATATATATATATATATATATATATATATATCAGTATGTATTTTCCTTACTTTGTGTATGTTATCAGTTATTGTTTCACTCTTTCCATTTGTTGATATCAGTCTATTCATCTCTATCGATATCTATCCATATACAGACATAAATAGTCTGATATTAGTCTCTTTCTATGGATATTGATGTATAGACATGAATAGAGTGATATTATTCCATTCCCCTCTGTCTATTGATATCCATATATAAAGACGAATAGACTGCTATTAATGTATTCCTTCCTATCTATGGCTACCCATATATTAACATGGATCACTTGATATTAATCTATTCCTCTCCATCTATGGGTATTTATATATAAACATGAATAGACTGATATTAGTCTATTTCTCTCTATCCATGAATATCCTTATATAGACATTAATAGATAATATTAGTCTATTCCTCTCTTGTCATGGATATTCATATATAGACATGAAAAAACTGATATTAGTCTATTCCTCGTTATATATGGCTAGCCATATATAGGCATGAATAGGTTGATATTAGTCTATTCCTCTATGTATTTTTATCTACATATAGAGGATAATAGTCTGATATCAGTCTATTCCTCACTATCTATGTATATCCATATATCGACATGAATAGATGGATATTAGTCTATTCCTCGCTATTCATATATAGACTTGAATAGATTGATATTAGTCTATTCCTCTCTATCTATGGATAGCCATATATAGACTTGAATAGATTGATATTAGTCTATTCCTCTTTATCTATCTATCTATCTATCTATCTATCTATATATATATATATATATATATATATATATATATATATATATGTTATTTAAATATTATTTTGAATCATTCCACCAAACGCAAGGCAACACATTCACTAAGAAACAGGCGGTGACTTCGTGTGAAAAAATATAAGAAAAAGAAAACATATTAAGGTGCGAGAACAATAAAAGAAGAGGAATTGAGACGATAGAAGATAACAATTGACATTGCATTTAATTTTATAAAGATCTAACATGGATGGAAGGCAAGAATCCAGGATAGAATTTCCCATGCCTGAGAGAAGAAACTGTTAGCATAGAAATTACAGTTACATCTAGCCATTTCAATTCCAAAATGATTTTGAAGGTCAGGCTAATCCCTTGCATAATTCCATAAAGTTCAGGTTCAGTTCCCAAACTGCATGAATTTAAATGTGCCACCAGGTCAGCATCTGAGTCCCACCCTTTCACTGTCGAAATGGTTAAATATAGCCGTCTCTTCTACTCCAATAGCTTCATGTCTCGCACTTCCCGTCTGTGGAACTACCTTCCTCTTACTTGCTTCTCTGATAGCTATAATCCCCAACTATTAAAATGTAATGTCAATCGACATCTACAGATGTCTTGATCTTTTCCACGTCTTTCTCTTCATACTTTCCTCTTTTCCGCATCTTTATTTTTGCTTCCACTCTCTGTAACTCTTTGCGTGCTAGTGGCGCTACCACCTTGCTTGGGGTGAGAAACTTAAAAAAGAAAACCCCTCGAGGAATGTTCATTAGAACAATTAAAATTTATGAAAAAAAGCACAGGGAAGCTACATCACGGTGACTCAAACGGAGATACCAAGTCAGAGCCAATGATATTGTAGATTCTTCTTTGGATTTTATCAAGGATCTCCCACATTATATAGAAGAGTTACCAGACCATATGTAGCATCAATATTCAAAAATTCGTGCGAGAAGAATTGTTTAGCACGACAAATTGAACCAACCTTCCTTTAAACATAGCAATTGATTCAATATAATCTTTCCATTTCATGTCAGCACACATCTATTTCAATCTTTTCATAACTATTTATATCAGTCTATCCATATATATCCTATTTCAATTGTTTCGTAATTCCTGGGTCTGTAAGGTTAGAAGTGCGTGTGGCTTAAGGGATAGAGTAAGGGTAATACTTGCAAAGGGATAATAAAGTATAAAAACGAATCAATCGATATCATATTTCAGCGTAGATGTCTATGGTTATTGCTACCTAGTTTAAAGATGACGGCAAAGTAAACGCGTAGCTTATTACTTTCGTTATGATGTCTGAGATGAGATACTATGATACTATGACATTATTTGCATTATTCAGACTGTTATCCTAATCTTCATTACCATATCCACAATGTTCCGGCTTTTAACAAGTGATTTGAATTTTGAACCGAAACCTTTATTTCGTCCACAGGGGTAGATTGTTCTAGTTCCTCGCGCTATGCCTCTGGGGAAAAATATGCAATAATAATAACGGAAAAATTGCAATATGAGCACTGGTAAAAACAGTTGTTGTTACATGAAATTTATAAGTCCCAGAAATCCATACAAAGATGTCCCTAATGACGCATGCCACAGTGGATAAAAACGTTGCTTAGATCCAGTGACTAGACCCAAAGAGTTGTGATTTCAAATGCCAGGCCCTAGCAGTGGTAAACCAAAAAAAAAAAGGAGAGGTGACTTAAAGGGATTCAACTGAGACTGTGACGTCCCCCTTCCTTGCTCGTTCCTCGCTGCTTCGCTCGGGTGTCGCCACTCCAAACGTGACGTCTGCCTGTCTGCGTCAGTCGTGTTGTCCCGTCCTGTGACGACTAACTGGCTTGGTATTGGTCGCGGCACCCAAATGTGACGTTCCAACCTTTTGGTGATTCGGATGGGAATCGGGTTAGATTCGATATCAGCCTCGTCGTTCCCAACTCGCTTCCAACGCCTGGTTACCGAAGTAAATGCTTTGATCTCCAGTCTGCCTACCCACGCTGTGAATTGGTGTTTCAGATGGGAATCGGGTTAGATTTTCCGATAATATTGTTTCGCTCATAGTCAAATTTCAACACAAAACAGACACCTTGTCTAACGGTATCTTTCCATCGACAAAGACTTAACCTATTTTCTTTGTTTTTTTTTTCAGCTCGTGTGTGGTCATCGCGCGACCTATTAAAGTTTTATCTCTGTAGTTTTCTGTGGAAGCCCCAAATGGCATTCCCGTGACACAGTTAAATGTTTATCTATTCTGTCCCGAAGTTTAGCTAGCCGATCTGGAACTTGTCAATTAGATTTTCGCCAGTACCAAGTGGCTGTTATCTATTCCCGATAATATAAGTCCGCCACTACGACACAGTTAATTTTTATCTATTTAGAATTCTCGACAATGTCAATGAAACCCTTCACCATTTTTCATTTTAAAAATTTCATTTCTTTCCTTTCTTTTCTTCCTTTACCTTGCATCCCCAAATGGTGTCACAGACGTCCGGAAGAGGCATGACACGTGGAACTACAATAACCTACCCTGGTGGGTGAAATAAAGGATTCGGTTCTAAATTCGAATCACCTGAAGAAGGCCGAAGTGTACAACGACCGAAACGGTGTGTATATGGCAATGAAGATAAGGATAACAGCCCGAATAATGCAAATAATGTAAAAATATAATGACAACAAAAAATGTGAATTCAGGTAAATCTGGCAGAAGCGGATAAGAGAGAAAAACTAACACATCTAACTTTTTGACAGAAAATTATGTTAATTTTTTAAAGCCTAAAAAATTAGATAATTAAAGTATTTATTGAATATTTTGTAAATGATATGCTCATGAATAATATTTTTTCAACGATTTTTTAGAGTCTGTCTATATTTCTGAGAAGAGGTATTATGTACAGTATTTACATTAGTCGGACTATTATCCTCATCTATGACGCCATATTTATTGAGGACACATGACACAGTGGATAAAGGCGTTGGTTAGATCCAGTGACAGACCCAAAGAGTGTGAGTTCAATACCCGGTTAAGGCAGTGGAGAACTTTCAGAGGGAAATTATCAGGAGATAACTGATAAGTGACATTCATCAAACACGGCACGTGGAACTAGAACAGTCTACCCCAGTGAGCGAAATAAAGAGTTCAGTTCGATTTTTTTACTATATAGAAATATATTCAGGTCTGATATTGAGTTAAAATATACGCGCGCATATTCAACACAACATATCCAGTTTATATGGAATTGAAATAAACATCAGTGTTGTGGGTTTTCATTTTCTTTCTCCAGGGTAAGAGGAAAATGTATCAATCGAAAAGTGTATGCTATTCGCGTCAATTATTTAATAATTATATATATATATATATATATATATATGTGTGTGTGTGTGTGTGTATTGAATCACGACTTATTTAAACGAACTATTATTTTAAATGTAGCAATGATTTAGTTCTGAGTTTGATCATCAAGCACTCAGTAAAGCCACTTGATTTATCTACCCCTAGAAATAATGCTAAAACAGTGCGATACGGAACTGGCAATTCGAGCCGCCAATCACAAAAATGAATCGCTAGAGGACACTACGCCGTCAGGCCACTGAAAGATTTGAAGCTGGACGAACTCAAGACCAGGAATTTCGCTGGCAACAACGTCGTGATCGCCTGATGCGTGGGGTCACCGCCACCAATTATCAATTTTTCAGTGTCAAACGAGATAATCTCCTCAACCGGTGATTTCTTCAATTCTAATACTTCTCATCTAGTGGAGCAGAGGTTGCGATCGCCATCGACGGACTTTATTATTATTATTATTATTATTATTATTATTATTATTATTTATAAAGCAAAATAAATATTCATTATTAATTATAGGTTTCTGAATTTCTGTGATGGGTTTTCCCTATATGCAATATTAACACTCCTGACTAATATCCCCATCTTTATTCTTATTATAGTAAAGTTTCTATCATTGTGCCCTACGGCCTTCTCCAGGTTTTTGTTGATCCTGGTAACCTGCAGGGAAACTCGGATCGAATACTTTATTTGATGTACGAAGCTAGATGTTTCTAGTTCCTTCATCATGGACACCAGATAGCAAAAGGGCAGAATCTCTGCAATGATGACAAAAAGTTGAGATCATTAATATATTAATCAGTCAGTTATGTGCTATGCGTGATACACGCTTAGGCGACCATGTATCTTTCGATACATGACTGACGAGGCAGATTGTTTCCCGTTGTAGATTGCCATTTCTTTCTGCGTTAGACCAGTTGCAAACTCTACAGAACCCGGTATGTCCTGCTATTTACCCATAGCTGGTGTGGGGGTGGGGGTGAAGATTCATACCTATCCCAAGGGTATTAACATGTAAGTGAATGTAATGGATTCGACTTGTATTCGAACTCGGCTCTCCGATTTATCAATCCGAGCCCCTATCATTACGCCACTGTGCCTATATTAATAACAATATGTTCCTAAAATCAAATATTAAATATAGGATTCTCCTTACCATTCCTTATTGCCTACAGTCCCAGAAATGTGCCAGTGGACATTAATATATTATCTATTGTAAATAGGTTTTATTTGTGTACTTTATTGTTTATTTACTTTAAAATAACAATTTTTACAGCGATATATTTCCAACTCGTATTTCTCCAACACAGAAATTTGCTAGAACTG
>CAHIKZ030000333.1:155000-202500 GCA_903632075.3 Acanthosepion pharaonis | reverse complement strand
ACATCTTGATTCCGGGCGGAACTAGCTCCTTAACGTTGAGGGTGAGATTGAGGGCCTCACTATCAAATTCGGGAGGTTATTCTAATCAGAAAGGTCAGAGTGGGTTGCCGCACTTTCGTAATCACCATTAGACTGATCCAAATATTTCCGACTCAGCTGGACTGTCTAGAGATTGACACCGGAACGCTCTGAAATGTTCTTATCGGAGCTTCAGTTCCGAATGCTAAACAGAAGAATATGCTGTTTCCAAATTTCTGGAGGAGAGAAATGCGTCATGTTGCTCATTTTGTCACAGACGGTGCTCAAATGATACTGCCAGACGACAAAATGAAAAAAAAATCCACTAAATTAAAAATAAAATGGTGACATATTAAGCATCGCGCCCTATATATATATATATATATATATATATATATATATATATATATATATATATTGTAAGCATTTTTAAAAAATATGATTCCATCGCTACATAAGTGTTCTCATGTTTCAAACACAGAAGCTAAAAACTTAAATTTATTTATGGAAATTAAATTGAATTAAAATACCCAAAACTGTTTCATCCTCAAGCGAATTTTGGAATAACTAATCTTCTAGAGATTAAAGAGAGAGCCCAGTGTAAATTATAAAATATTTAAATCAGCACCAGTATAATATATGACGAAGATCAATACTCACATGTTACTAGGTTCCGTTACTAAGAGTTCCATGTGAGCTCTTCGATGTTGATACCGTTTTCTTACAATCCGTTGAACACATTATCACCCTAGCGCCAGTGGATTTGGACAACAGGATCAACGTCTAAGTGCATACATGAAACGAAGTAAAATATTAGCATTGTTTTGCTTACATACACACACATACAGACACACACACACACACACACACACACATATATATATATATATATATATATATATATATATAGTTAAATTCCCAGATTTATCTGGGAATTTAACTATATTGTCGACATGGAAAAAAAAAATCCCTTACTATAAAGGTAATTTACATTAACCAGAACAAAAGGCTTAGCCACAAGCATCTATCTATTTATTTTTGAATTTTAATGTAACTATAACAACAAAAAACATTTCGATTTCATTTTTGCCTTGAAAAAAGTCGGAAGACGAAACGCGTCGGCAATATATATATATATATATATATATATATATATATATATATATATATATATGTATGTATATTTATTTATATATCCAAATATCATATATATATATATATATATTCAACTAACATATATATATACAAATATATATATATATATATATTAGTATATTAGTTGTATATATATATATATATATATATATATATATATAAATATATATTTAAAATATGATTCAACACGCTACATACTTATGTAGCGTGTTGAATCATATATATATTCATATATATATATATATATATATATATATATATATATATATATATATATATATATATATATATATATATATATATTAGTATATTAGTTACGTATATATATATATATATATATATTATTTATTTAAAAATATGATTCCAACACGCTGACGCTGCATAAGTATGTAGCGTGTTGGGATCATATTTTTAAATAAATAATTATATTTATGCTCTACTTTTGTATCGAGCACTATTTTTACCTTTATTTTATTTATTTTCACAAGTATATTGTACAATTTTTATACTACGGTTTTCTGGTCTTATTCAATCTGATCATTAACAGTATATCTATGTCTGTATATATATATATATATATATATATATATATATATATATAGAGAGAGAGAGAGAGAGAGAGAGATAGATAGATAGATAGATAGATAGATAGATAGATAGATACTTGCATAAACTCAGTTCGCTTTAATATTTACTAAATTTATATCTCACGATACCTTTTTGAAATATCTACCGTTAGTCTTATATGTATGGTAATTTTTAAAATTGTTTAAGTTGGTACGTATTGTATATACAAGGTTATAACATATTGTTCGCGGACATAAACCTTCTAGCAACGCCTGTTTCAACAACAGCCACGTTACGCAGAGGAAATGTAATTATTGTATACCAGCTTTCCATATGTCTAGTAACAATAACGAATGAGAATATTCTAAAGAAACCTTCTAACCAAAAGCAAAAGTCTTTTGCCAGAAGCACTAATGCTTGGTTCGCTTTCTTTGTTGCATGCCTCTTTTTTAATCAGTTTGCAGTTTTTGCTACTGTTGAAAAATCAATATCCTTTGACATTGATGAAAACTATATAAATGCAGTGCATATCTACGTTTATAGTTAAAGATTTTAAAAACACCAGGTCTGATTTTGATTTAGTTAGAATAGCTTTCTCTTTTGCTCTTTGCGATATTAAGTAAGCTTTCTTTAGTTTGATGCTAGGCCTTAAAAATAGTTTAAAGAAAAAGTGAAAGATTTTTGCCGTCACTGTTCATAATGAAATTGTGTTGCCTTTCTTGAAAATCAAACATGGCAACGATGTATTTAACCTGTACAAAAAAATTGGACTGTAAAATTGAAAATCCCCTCAGATAGGGAAGGGCTATTATTGAAAGCCAGGGAAAAATAAAAAATTTTGGTGCTTACATCCTAAATGAGAATTGGTTGAAAACACACACACACGAGCTCACAGATAAACACACACAGACAAACACACACACACAGAAAATAACTATATACATGTCAAATGGGCGAAATAGTGTTACACAGTCCAATATGCTAATCAGTTGCACAAATGCTATCTCCGTTCCTCAATGTCAGGTATGCAATTCCTCTCGCCAAAATCAAACTCCCATTTGAATGAGCGTATTGTGATTTTAGGCACCTGACCAGCCACCACTCAGCCAATGAGCGCCCAGAACTAGCCAATAAAACTGGTTACAAGCGACACCACGACTTCCGTCCACACAAAGTGCTGTCCCGATTCACCTTCACTCCGAAGCTCACGAATTCGTCGTCACGACACTACAATGCAAAACATACACGCGACTCTGGCCCTTTAGGGTCGCGGGAGGTTATCTCCGCTTCACATCTAAAACATATCTTTAAGGACAAATCACTTTGAAACAACGGTTCAAGTAAGTTAAGCAACGGTGAGCCTGGTTAGTTCCTAGATGGGTGACCGCGTGAGTAAACCAGATGCTGTTAGCTTGGATGCGCCTGTGTGTAATAGATAAGGGCTCAGAATTGTTAATCGGAGAGCCGAGTTTCAATTCCATGTGTGTTCGTTATATTCGCTTAGGCGTAAATACCCTTAGGAAAGGTATGGATATACCTCTTCTCCTACAGCTTGTATAAAGTTAATTAATAAAACTTGTATAACTAAACCATTATTATCTAAAAACATTCTTAGAATCTAAAAATATTTTCTGACTTTAGATAAACTACAAATGCTTCTTAAGACTTAGAAAACAAATCAATCCGTCAATCATTGAGAAGCCTGAAGCAAATTTCTTCTCAATAAGGAAGCTTTATTCTAAAATGAGTTTATCCGTGGGGGCCCCAATATTTCCTGGGTCAAAGTAATAGATAAGAATGTAGATTGACCCGGGAGTTAATTTCCTAATGCGGAATAAGGTCAGTGGCTTCCCCGACATACAAGAATGAGGTCGACACAGCTAAACATAGGATGTGCACATGTGGTAAAACCTTATCGCTGAAAGTTATAAAAAATAGAAAAACGGAAATGCAAAATTCTCCCACATCCACGCATAAAGGTCAACATTCGAAGAAAGTCTCTAAAGCTACAGGTCTTCACACCGAAATGAAATAATACACAGATTTTAAGAGCAAGATTTTATAACTTTCAATCGGAAGGAATACTGACAGCTCACTCAATGAATGCCATATATTTTTTTTTATAAGGAAATGGCTAATATTATCATTTTGTCATTTCTCATGTTAGACCTTCGGTCTTTGTAATGGATTTCTTGTTAGAGACTACATTAAAAGCTACACTTCGTGCGAACTTTTAAGCTATTTCCTACATAGGGCTGATCGGTCCACCAACCTAAAACTAAAGGAATACTTGATCCAGCTTAGAAAACTGCAATAATAATTTTGAAGAAGTTATTAGGTTGGTGAAAAAATAAAAACGTAAGAATGTCGTTTTTTGACGTTAAAAAATACGTCAAAAAACGACATTGTTACGTCATTATTTTTGCACCAACCTAATACTTAGAATTCCTCAGTTCACTCCATGGAACGTCAAAACCTCGCAAAAATTCTGATTTGCGGTATAGGTTCAATTCCAGCCAAAAGACCGATTTGGGCCGAAATTCCACTTCAGGCCGAAAGTTGCATTTTTCAAATCACAAATTTCGTGGAACTTATATAACCCAACGTCACGAAAACTCTCAATTTAACTATGATTCCTTGGAATTCTGGGGAAATTCATTTCCTCAATTGTAAAATGTTTGGGGATATTTTGAACTGAATTAAAAAAAAAAAAAAAAAACTTTTAAAATTTTGTGTTACTTGAAAATCTTTATAAATTAAAAACTTAAAATCAATTATTTTTTTCAGTTATTTTAAAATTCGAATTTTTAATTGTTCCCTACTCACCCGGACAGAAACCCAAACTCTAGATGTTCAAAAACAAGATGAAGCACATATTTCCAATCTCGCGATTATACGTATTCCAGAACAGTATAATTTGTCTATGTAGAGCAAGTGTGGCCCGAATTAGAGGGTATTCAAACACACGGACGGACATCTTTTCCCGTTTATTTGCCAAAGAAGAAACAGAATATGCCGTATTAGTGAGATTTTTTTTTTAACCTTGTTAACCTTGCAACAGATCAAATGATTTCCCTCTGTCTTTGTAGACATGAATTGGCCTTTCCTCAGTACACACGACTGCTATCTAAAGTTTTCGGGCACCGGCATTCTGATTGTCCATTCTAACACCTGATAGTTTTAGGCGATGTCCTTCATTGATTTTCCGAGATCCTCATCGATAGGATTTTGAAGCCCTCTGGATGAGTTGTGCTAACCTTATAGTATCCAAATGTTTACAATGTTTTTTTTTTTCTTTGATGCAATCAAAATTATTTCGCTAGAGGCTTCCAATTTCATCCGAACAGTTCGCACTGAAGATCTTACAATCCTTTGCTGTTTTCCTTTCATGGTACAATAATGTATGTACGTTCATTTCTTTTACTTTAGCATCGTATCTGCCATGAGGGATTTGAAATGCATTTATTAGCTTAAACCGAGTAATACACTAATGATTAAGTAAACCAGCAATATTTATTTCCTTGATAAAATCTACTTAATAGACTGTTGCTATTGTTGCTGTTGTAGTTATTATTTTTGTTATTATTATTATTATTATTATTATTATTATTTCATTTGATTTCATTTCTATACTAATTTTTCCGTCTCACAATCAGAAACCTAAGGTCAAAAAATGGCATCACACATATTTTACATATCTAAAGCAATTTGTAATGCGTGAGCTGTACATTTGAGTATAATTTTCTAAAATTTCTTTAAGGCATTGGCTACCATTAATCCTGCACTGGAATTATTGATGACCTCATGTGACACATGTCTGCCATTTCCATTTAAAGGTCCTGGTAATTAGATAGTCTTTTTAAATATCTTAAAAGATACATTACACTCTACTGAGACTAATATATCTACTTATTGACAAGGCAGTCGATAAGCTCATTCTGTTCTTGTGGTCTTTGATCCCGATATCTTGGCGATTTGCTTTGATTGTTTCCTCTCTGTGTGTATTATAAAGTATCATACAATGTTTACAGCTCGTATCTGTAACAGAGTCATACCAGTTTCTTGCAGTTTCCTTCCCGTAAAACTGACATATGTAAAATATATTAGTGCAGATATTGGCCTGCTCTATCATGGTGCGTTTTATATTCAGTGGGAGCTACCACCGTTCAACCTGATACTGCATTTAGGGTCGGCACTAATTTTCACTATGTGTTCTTGGTAGTTTCTCGTTAACAAACATTGGTTCTGTACTGCAAGAATAAAACCTTCGGTTGCAGCTTTTAACCTTGAAGTAAGTAACTGTTGTAGAGTGATTTCACAGTGGAGGCTTGTATTCGTACTAAGTCGGTCCTAAAATAGGTTCGACGTACAAAACGTTAGGAACTTCCTATAATAAGTATAACGCAGAGAAATTTGTAGTCGCTGATACTTTAGTATCCGACTAACGGTCGTCCGACATCGACTGACTGACCGACCGACCCACTCAGCCGACTCCTCGTTACTATTACTACTCATACTTATTATAGGTGGGAGGGTCTATTAACTATAGAATAGGTATGTTCCACTATAAAAGTAACCACTAATGCGTACGGCGTTTATCTACATCAGCTTCTTTGGTACAGAACGAATTCTGACAATGAAGATGTTTATCTTGCCATCGTTTTTGCGTTTGGTGCATTCTTTTTACTGTCTTTGTTGTTGCAATATGTGTATGATTCTTTACTTGCACTTCTTTTACCGAATTGAAATTCTCTTTTGAAATTGTTGGCTTTCTTTATTACTAAATAATATTTCTTATTTCTTCCATGTTTTTTGAAACAGATAATCGTCCAGATTTCTGTGGTATCTTTGAAGACCAAATCTTGTGGCTTTATTAGACATTTCTAGTTGAACTGATCCTCTGATTGCTTCGTATCTAGGCACATAGAGATGATCAATATCAAATTTGGGAGAAGTGAGAAGTTTTCTGTTTTTGATAGGTATTCGCTTATGGTCAGTTATAGTCCAGTTAAAGATGTTGAAATTTTATTGTATCCTAGTTTACAGCTTATATTTTGTTTTATGTTTTCAATTCGGTTATTTAACACCGAACGCAGACAGGTTTATTTTTTTCATTCTCCTTCATTTGGTTATGCTGAATTCCATCTCCGGCGTTGAATCCTATGAATTTCTAAACTTCTTCTTCTTCCAGGTCCATAATCTTTGTGACAAAATCTAGATTTATTGAGTGTGAATCTTTAATTCTTCCTTTCTTTAATGTTCCTTTTGCACCTGAGGTATTATGTACATTATTTACATTATTCGGAATATTGTCTCATGACGCCATATTTATTACAACGTTTCGACCGCTGTACGCTACAGCGTTCTTCAGGTGGATGGTTGGAATGTTGAACTGAACCCTTTATTTCGCTCTCTGGGGTAGACTGTTCTAGTTCCACGTGCCCTGTTTAATGGATGTCAGTTATTTCCTGTTAATTCCTCTCTGAAAGTTCTCCACTGCCTTAGCCGGGTATTGAACTCACACTCTTTGGGTCCTGACTATAGATCTAACTAACGCTTTTATCCACTGTGACATGTGTCCTTGATGACATATGTGTATGAATATCTGGGTATTATAAACTAATGTTTTCAGCAATCATTATTTACCAGTGCTCATGTTGCAGTTTTTGCTGTTATCATTGCATGATTTTACCAGAGCTCATATTGCAATTTTTCTTGTTATTATCGCTTTTCTCTGGTACTCCTTATTACTGTTTCTCATATTGTATTCCTTTCTATGCTTGGACGGCTCAGCAGATTTTTGACAATCCAACCACCTAAAGAAGGCCGGAGCGTACAACGGCCGAACTTTTTTAATTAATATGGCGACAAAGATGAGGACAATAATCCGAATAATGTAAATAGTGTTGCTTTTGCACATTTATCTAATTCGAAATCCATAACGATGGTACCTTCAAACTTGTTGGCTTTGGCAAAGAGCTTGATATCATCCATGTAGAAAAGGTGCTTAAACACTTATTGAGATATTTCGATTTCAACATCCTTGCATTTTGATATCTTTTTGAAGATCTTAAAAGATACATTGCAGTCTGCAGGGGCTGCCATATCAATAAGGAGGCACTTTTCTGTTTGTGGTCTCTAATAACAATGTCTGTGTGGTTAGCTTTAATTGTTCTGTCTGTGTGTAATGTGTAGTCCCATAAAATTGTTACAGGTCCTATCTCCGTAACTGGGCCTGGGTGCTGTTCATACCAATTTCTTTCCGTTTCCTTTCCGTTGAAGCTGCAGATTTTTTTCTGCAGGTATTGTCCTACTCTGTCATATCGGGGTTTTATATTCAGTAGGTGTCATTAACTCGGGGCCTGATATTATTATTATTAGTAGTAGTAGCATTAGTATTAATATTATTAGTGTTATTTTATTTCCTTTGATTTCTGGTGTTGTACATTTTTCTTTCCGTGTCCCGCCCAGAGACCTAATGTCAGAAATGGCGTCATGGCATTTTCCACCAATTAAAAAAACAAAAAACATATTTTACATAGATAAAGACTTGCTTAAGGTGTGAACAGTACTCGTGAGAACAATATTTTGTATTTCTTTAAGGCATGGGATTCCAGCAATGCCTTCAATTAATGTACTGGAATATTTTCCAACCAATCCGAGGTCTCCAACTCCAACAGATATTGTTGATGTTCACATGAGCTACACTTTTGAGATTTCGATTTCAATGTTCTTGATTATTATTATTATTATTATTATTATTATTATTGTTGTTGTTGTTGTTATTGTTTCTTGTGGTACCCGCAAAAATGACAGGGTTTGTCTGTTTTCATTTTTTTATGTAGCATAATTTTAAATGGATAAACAAGTTCAGTGCGAATTCTACGGCTACGAAACACCCGTAGAAATTCACTTCTTTCGCTTTTAATTATTTGAGTTTAAAAACTTTAAATAAAATCGCAATAAAAATCATCATGAAGGCAGTTAACTATTCAAAGAATTAAGAAAATTCCTAGAAAAATATCTGAAAATGACACAGCTTTTTATTTTACTGAAGCAGACATGAAATGTATAAATGTGTTATCTTTCTGTCCTAGTTTCATTTGGTCTCATTGAAACTAAACAATGTATGTGATATGTCTTTTTGCCTTACATCGCTATCAAAATAGTTCATAATTTATTAAGTACCGGCTGATCGTACCTGCTAAACAAGGAACAAGTAGAATAACAGGCTATTTATTATGATATTTATTACGATATTTATTACGATATTTATTACGGTATTTATTATGATATTTATTACGATATTTATTACGGTATTTTCAGACGGGTTGTAACCATTGGCGTACACTATATTCCTCAGGACTCCTCTTCGTAATAGTGTAGTTGCTTGTTGATAGTGATGTTATTTTTTGGGGGTAGTCGCGGCTCGGGCTGTAAATTATAGTTCCTGAAAACATTTCAATAGATTTCCCGAGAACGTTTCCAGTTCTCCGATAATGACTGCCATGATTTAATATTATTGCTATCATTTCTACATTGAATTATTCTCACGCTTTCATTTTAAGAAAAAAACTATCTTTCATATATTTCCCTAAAGGTCACTAAAAAAATATGGTGATTTTTCGATGATAATAATAAATATTAGGTGGCTATAAATAAATCCCTATACTTATAAACCTTCACGATCATTGTCGACAATTTACTGTTAAGTATTCCCCAACGAAAGATAAATTTTTCAACATATTGCTATCACGTTTCATAATCTGCAAGCTTGTACCTTTGGCTTCAAATTGAGGCACGGTGGAGTAATTGGTAGCGGCTCGGACTGAGAGACCCGAGTTCGAATTCCAGTCAGAGCCATTACATTAACTTACGTGCTATTAACCTTGAGAAAGGTATGAATCCTCCTCTTCTTCCCACAACTATGAGTAAATTGTAGGACATACCGGGTTCTATAGCCTTGGATGGCAACTGGTCTACCGCAGAAAGAAATGGCACATGAAAAAAAATGCGGAAAACATTCTGCCTCGTTAATCATGTATCGAAAGATAAATTATCGCCTAAGCGTTTATCACGCATGGCACACAACTGTTAACGAAATTAAATAAAACAATCGCTGACATATCCTCACATAAATGAATATCTAAACATTGTATAAATAAAGAGTTGATACTTATATAATCAATACGAAACAATGTTTCCTTTCTGTTGGATAAGTTATCACAACTTTTCTAAAAGAAATATGATAAAAAATTAATATCTAAATTACATAATCGATTTATGTTTTACATAACAGTTTATATCCTGTGAAAATTCCCCAGTGCAATTTTATAAATATAATCAGAAGTAAATCGTAATTTAGAAATAATGTTAAAAGATGAACACAACTAGCTATTTAATAGTGAAATATCAGTTTAATCAATAATCATTATGAGAATGATAATGGAGATGACGAAAAAGTCGTTTTCGTGCAGGAAACATTAATTGACTTGTCAGTTAGCGTTAATGTCGATTGAAAGATTTTTTCAGGAAAGTCTGCGAAATAGAGCACATTCTAATATTTATAGAAAACTTACGGCGGCATCACGTACAATCACCGAAATTAAGCAATATTTAGCGCTAGTTTATACATTTTACTGAAGGATTGTCTTCTTTAAGAGCTAAATAGATCCTTGGCCTGGAGTTATTTTTTCCACTGATATGACAAAATCTTTCTATATCCATAATAATTTAAATACTGTAATCGGAAAATATTCAACTGCTTTGTTTTTTTATTTTCTGCTTTGACATTCATATCTTGTCGACTAAAACATTTAATTTATTTTGTAAGAATTGTAACAAAACATTCTTACTTAAATTTTAAATCATTTTTAAGAAAATTAATTTATTGAAGAATGTCCGAACGATAATAATAATTTCCATTTTAATTGTTGTCATTGCAAAGATAAATAAGAATACGAAACTGAATAATTCATTAGGTATAGTTTCTACTTATTCAATTCTTGACTTCAATTGATGAAGCCTCAGTGTATGGGTTTTGGGAAGTTTTCTTTCAGTTCCCTTCTGACTTTCCCCACACCGTTGGGGAGCTTATATAATTTATAAAACAGAATAAAAACACGACTGACTGTCTCTTTATTGAGGTTCTGTTTGACGGTCAAATTATATGTAGTAAGCACATTTGGCCTAGATGAGTTACAGAGAGCTTGACATGACTTGATAAACATATATTTACTCCCTGAATTTATTAGGCACTAACAGTAGAGCCCGGCGTTGCCCGGGGATGTAACAGTAAGAGATAGATCCAATATCGACCATCATAAAGACTGAAAAATAAAATTGACAAAGTTTATTGTTTAAGATTGACGGACACGCATGTCTTAATTAGTTTTTTTTTTTAAGTTTTTTTTACGAATTGGTCAAACCCAAACTCAAACAAAAACATTGTTTTCAATCGTTATGAGTCTACCGATTGAATAGAATTTTATTATGAACAATTGTCTTGTAAATTGAATTTTTAAAGTTTTGTTGAAATCGAATGAAAAATGTAGGGAAATCCGATACCATATATAAACGAACACACACACACACAAAAACAACATGGGTTTTATAATAAGTATAACTCGATATGAGTTGTTCCACTTTCATCTCGTGATGCCTCTTAATCGTGTTTTCAAATTGATTTCGTGCAAAAACAATTGTGTTTTTCCAATGTTTGGCGCTGTCAGAACCACCGCAAGGTAATTTGACGTAGTCCTGTGAAGTTTTGTTGAAATCGGTTGAAAAATATAGGAAATCCGATCCAATATATAAAAGTACAGACACATACACACACACACCACACACACAACCTGGGTTTTATAATAAGTATGATGACAGTTTTTCATTCTATATTTAAAATTAGCCTAACAATATTATAATTTTTAGGAAATGCTTATATTTTAATATAAATATGAATTTAGCTTATTATAATTTAAATTCATATTTATATTAAATTCATATTATATTAAATTCATATTATATTAAATTCATATTATATTAAATTCATATTATTATTAGACTAGCAGCATGACCCGGCGTTGCCCGTGCTTGATTCAAAAATCGTACGACTCATGCAGAAATCGCTATCACTTGAATTAAAATATTTTTGCCCTTTCTTTCCTTTAAAGGAGTGACCTTTGCCGTGCTGATGTTGCTACAAGCCTTACTTCTTGCTTATCTCACACTGCTCTATACTAAACATTAAATCTGTTACGAAAAAAGAACTAAACAAAATGAACACAAAACGATCAGCTTTAAAAAAGGACTCGTAACTGGAAAAACCGAATGAGAAAAGAATGTTAACAACAAATACTTTTTCACACAACCCAGTTCTGCGGAATCAGAATCAGCGTTGAGTTTAAGCAAGCGAATGGGACACCTGGAGTAAAGTGTCATGCAGATTTAAATTTTTCCCACTTGTGTCGAATGCAGCTATCGATTTTTTTTGCATGTTAGCATGCTAGTTAACATACGTGTCAGTCAGCTGTTGGCTCTCACGCTAGCCAATAGAATCTTCTTGCATATTCGTGGTAGCCAGCTATAAGCTCTCACTCTGGCAAGTACAAAATGACCGTAAACTAAATGAAAACTGCCGTAGAAGCATGACAAAATCGATTATTTCCACTATCGATGGGAGTTGGGAAATGCAAAGTCGGTCTGGGCTTTCCGGCTAACTTGGAGCATGTGCATGTAAATTTTGGTGCACATCCGTCGAAAATTGCGGCCGTGCATTTGTTACACACACGCACACACACACACATACACACACACACACACACACACACACATCCTACCTTTTATAGATAGAGATATATTTGCAATAATATTTTGGCAGTGTGAATTATTTTAATGGGAATATACTGGTGCACATCATATTATAAATAAATTCTTAAACCACACACACACACCCACACACACCCACACACACACATATATATATATATATACATACATATATATATATATAATTCAGAGACTATAGAACCCAGTTTGTTCTGCTATTTACCCATAGCCGTTTTGGCGTGGTAGATTGTGTAGTTACAGATAATGACACTCAATTCACATCAAGTGAATTTAGAGACTTCTGCAAGTCATATCAGGTGGACCACATTACAACGCCTCAGTACCACCCTAGGTCGAACGGCCAGGCCGAAAGGTTCGTGGACACTCTAAAAAGCGCTTTAAAAAAGGCACTAGGCACACCGATAGATAGAGCATTGCAACAGTTTCTGCAGGTGTATCGGATAACCCATAATCCGAACATGCCTATAGTGTGGCACCATTTACGAGGCAGAGAAAGAAAGAGAAAGAAAGGAAGGCAGAAAGAAAAGCGAGACGAATCGTAGGTGATAAAACAGCCACACACATGGCCTAAGAGACAATGAAAATATTGATAAGTAACAAGTGAAAAAGTGTGTCATTTCAATGACAGGGAATTTCTGAGTAAAAAAAGAAAAGGAAAAGACAGATGTGTTTTGATAGCACCTATGTTATCTAGGTGCGTACACGAATGGCTGGACCACTGCCCAGGAAAAATTCAAGTGAAAATGCTATTTCGATAAGTAACGAGAAACAGGGCACTAAAAAGGACTTTGGACAGATATGAAAATTAAATGCCACCCAAGCAGTGCAGCTGACTGAATTCTTTTCGACGAAACAACTTTGCCCTGCGATAATAAAATTATGTTATCAGACATATGTACCGAAGGAAAATGAATGGGAACCAGAAGTGTTTTCCTTTCTTCCTTAGAGGCGACAGACTGACTGAAAATTTTGGAGATATTTCTTTTCTGAAGCCATGTTAAGAAAACCAAACATCTTGATAAATTAGCGATAAACTACCTGACAAACACCACGTGTTGAACAAAGAGTTGTCATATTGTCCGTTCGTGGCTACAGAAATGATAAAGGCGATTGAAAAGGAAGAAAAAGGAAAGAGAAGAGATAATTAATTTTTTTTTTAGTTAAGCAAGGTATTTTTTTTCCCGAAACAAAGCCGCGGATTGTTCACGCCCGACTAAGACATCATTGGTCAGGTGGTGATCACGTGACGCACAAAGGAGGAGGAAAGATACCCGACCAAGACCCCATTGACCGAGAGTGATCACGTGACGCACGAAGAAGGCTGTCAACGCCCCATCCAGAGTATAAGTATGAGAAGCTGCTACGAAGAAGTGGGGGGGGTGTTCACGCCCTCAGAGGTATGGTGAGAAAGTGGGAGAGAGGAGGGTTACCACAAATGGAAAAGAGTGGAAAATCCCTAACCAGAAATAAAAGAGGTGGATATGTATTTAGAATTATCGAGACACCCCCCCCCCCGACGCCAACAGAACCACCCCGGATTTGGTCGGCGTCAATAAAAAAGCGAAGCCCCAACAGGCAGAAATCAGAGTTTTGGGCTCGAGTTTCCAGAGTTGAGTTTCCAGAGTCAGTCTCCAGTTGAAACCGCCTCGAGATACCTGACCAAGATTCACGCAAAATTCCGGACTCCTCTTCAACCCAAAAACAATTATTTTGAAGGGCGACTTAGATCCAGACCACCGAAATAAGTTTTTTTCGACTTTCGTCCGAAGACACACCGAAAAGCCAATTTCTTAAAGAGCAAACAACTTGAAGCGTTAAAACTTGCCTAAAGGAAATCGACGTGTCAAAATCCACAGAACGGGTCGGGAGATAGATGCAGTCCTATGTATCGAACAACTAGACATAAAGTTTGTTACCTTTTTCTTTGATACTTTGAACTTTTTGAGTTTTCATTTTATTTTCTTTTATGCATATTTGTGTAATATCACCCCGTTGAACTCAGTTTGCATTACGGCCCTAACCACTGTTTGATCTCGTCTGCCTAAGATCAATTCACAACGTGGGTAGGCAGACTGGAGATCAATGCAGTTACCTTTGGTAACCAGGCGTTGGAAGCGAGTTGGGAAACGACGAGGCTGATATCAAATCTAACCAGATTCCCACCCGAATCACCAAAAGGTTAGAACGTCACATTTGGGTGCTGCGACCGATACCAAGCCAGTTGGTTGTCACAGGACGAGACAACACGACAGACGCGATAGGCGGACGTCACGTTTGGAGCAGCGACACCCGGACGGAGCAGCGAGGAGCGAACAGCTGGCGCCGCGGCGAGGACGTCACAATTGGTGCTGTTTGGGGACGTCACAACTGGCGCCGTGGTAGATCAGTATAGAACGTCACAGTTGGCGCTGCGACCGGGGGCGACGTCACAATGGGAAGCTCGCCTGCAGAAACAATGTTCGCAAGGAAAATCAAGTTTGTGTTCGACAAACTTATTCCACGGCAAGCAAAGTTAAAAAAAAAAACGTATCGCCTCATAAGAAATATTTCAATCCTGGCGATAAAGTTTTTTTTCTGGGAAGTAGGCACCATAAAACAAAGAATTAGCGAACTGGTCTATATTGTCCAATGCACGAAAAACACTCACAAACGCCATTGGAACCAGCTCAGAAAATGCCGTTTGAAGGAATCGGAGGAATCACTACAAAATAGCTGTGAAGAGCTGATGGATGTAATTTTTTCTCCTGAAGTGCGACGCTCAGGAAGGAAAAGGAAATTTACTCAACCGCTCGACGTAAATCCCAAGAGAAAAAAGTATTAACAGTTTTTTTTTTCTCATTTTCAAAATGAAAAAAAAAGAAAACTCTTGGAAGGGGAGTATTGTGAGACCGTAACATGCTTGCAACATGGACTCTTCCAGGAGTATATAAAGTATGCGACATAACACTCTAGAGAGAAGAAGAAGAGGAGGAGAGAGAGAGAGAGTATTCTAATACCGTAGTATCAGCCGCGTACGACTACCAATATTGGACACTAGCACATAGTAAGCTCCGCTTACACTTACACTATCTTTGTAACCTTTTGTTTAATATATCTTTCTTACCTCTAATCCGTGTTCCGTGTTTTCCTTCCGTGGTCCCAACTTTTGGGTCCACATCAATAAGACAAAAAGACAGAAAACACTGATATTTTCAATTATTTTTCTCTCATTTCTCATTGAATAAATACGTAGCACGTGTATTAAAACCGTGGATAATTCTATGTGTATTTAGTTTTACGGAGATTATTTTATGCTTAATTGGACAACGAACGGTAATATGTATTTTTAATTGTGTGCGTTTGTCTGTCTAGTTGCGTTGAGGAATCGATGTGTTTTTATTTTATGAATAGCCTCTCTAAGATTAGTAACATTATTACCAACTATAAACATACGTCTAAAACATTAGTTTTTCATTGCCATTTTTCTTTGAATGAATTCTTAAAGATTATAACTTATATCTGTCTAAAGCAAAGAATACATTCCTATATTCCTATATATAGAAACGGATACGTTGATTTGGAATTACGCCACGTGCGGGCTTGACTCTTTGAGGAATCTTAGTGAGGCAAGCGTGTTTACACTTTAAAGTTCTTGCGGTGCTCTGTCAGCTCCACACTCTTTCGGCCTTATATCGAAAATTTAAACAAAAAGTGTAAGAGGAGGATGTAAGAGGTGCAGTTCATTAGGATATGTACCTAGGAAAACAGTGAAACCGAGACTTGAAGATAGTAGATGCAAGATTGTTTTAAAATTAAGCTCAATAAGAGGAAAGAACCAAAGCGAGGTCAATCGGAGATGAGACTACTTAAATCCATTATCTATTAATAGCGTTAAATAAATATATGTGTCCACTTCTTGCTAGCTCTAATTTTTCGTTAAAAATCTTGAAAAACATTTCTCGTTAATAACATGTTACAATAGTTGCTTCAGGTAATAAAGGTTGGGCGCTTGGAAAATATATTTTTCAATTTCTTGATAGGCAAAATAATTAGTAGCAAATTTTCAAGGTTAACCTCGTCTAGTCTTTCATTAATTCCGTGATGAGATTTTTCAAGGCATAACAATGTCTGCTCCAGAGGCTATTTCCATGATGACATGGGTAAGAATTAATAGTCTTTGGTAAAAAAAAAAAAAAACTATTCAAAATGAATTTAACAAGACTTTTCTTTTGTTGGATAATATGTACACTTTCCACTTATCAGCTGAAATTTCCGATATGCTTCTTACTTTGCACGAAGTACATGATAAAGCCGTTTGCCCCGGGCAGAGATACATTTGTCTGATTCTTGGGTTAATACAAAAAAGAAAAACGGAAATTAGTTACACTGGCTTAGAGTTACAGACATGCCTGATTATATGAAAAAGTTGGAAATATGAAGATGTAATGTAAAAAGAGAAGAAAGAAAGTAAAATATATATTTAAAAAATAAGCAGTTTTCATCTTAGTTTTCTTGTATTATAGACAAAAAAATGAATCAAACGTAATATTCGTTTAATGCGTGTGGTTCTACCGAAGGAAAAACAAAAGCCAAATGATTATTTACTTTATTTACATTGTTCGGACTGCTGTCCTCATGTTTATTGCCATATTCACGACGTTTCGGCCGTTGTAAGTTCCGACCTTCATTAGGTGATTGACATTTCGAACTGAACCATGTATTTCGTCCATCGGTGTAGATTAGTCTAGTTTCATGTGCCATGCCTCTTCCGGATGTTTCAGTTATCTCCCTTTAATTCAACCCTCAATTTTTTTGTTCACCTTTGCAGTAGCCAAGTATTGAACTCACAACTGTTTGGGTCAAGTCGCTGGATCCACCCAACGCCTTACAGAAAAACTTGCAGAAGAGAATGAGACCGTAAGTAAAGACGGTGCAGGACGATGCGGTGTTTTCGCTGACAGGTCATAGGTCAGGTGGCGCCTGATTACCAGGGAATTTAATCATTTAGGGGACATGTGTTCTCTAGAACAAGCTACTTTAATTGGCAAAATAAAGGGTTCCGTCGGAATTCCAATCACCTGAAGAAGGCCAAGGAGTACAACGGCCGAAACGTTGTGAATATAGAAATGTTATAATTATCATCTGAAAGCAATTAGCTGAAAGTTTTGAAGCATACATTGAAGAAAGAAGGTCTAGAAAATTCAAAACTCACAGGTCAAATTGAAGGCAAGTGAAGCTGAGAAAATAGGAAGAAGTCTCTATGAAGAATGTATAAGATTTTTTTTATAAATAATGTTCACCTTGTATATGGTCCAAGAGCCACTCGAGATAGAAGATTACATAATAAGTGGCAGAGTTAAGGGTCACGTCCGTGGAAAATAACGTTTGAAACCAGACTTAAATTAAGATTGGAGAGATTGGAGAAACATCCACTGGGGAGTCTTTTTTACAATGCGTCTGTTCGTTGGAAGAATCTTCTCAAGTGGAACTTACATCCCATCAATGGAATACGAAGGAAATAGGCGCAGTTAGCTATAATCCGCGTAGCATGGCGGATCTGAGCATTGAATGGTAAAACTGGTGGAACTAAGGAATGTAGTTCGTCTGAGCACTTTCTGTGGAAATAGAGATAGAACAGCAAGAGGCATACGGTGTTTTGTCTGTATGAAAGGGTTTTAAGGTGGGAAATAATTGATCATCCAAAAGGATGCGGATACGATTTATACACTATCGAGTGTTGAAAGTGAAGACTACACAGTTCCTGCCCATATACCACGGTAGTAGTGAGCTTTTCGCCTGATCTGGGTCTTGTGACGGTAGAGGATTGCAGGAGGAGAGGTACAGGGATGCGGCCATTTTTCCTGCTTCGTTAACGATGGAAACTGCGTAAGAATTCCATCTGCAGCACAAGGCTTCTCTGATAGCAGAACAATGATGAAGTGGGATAGTAAAGAGTCAAAAAATACAGAAAAAAGTGTTTGTTTTTTGGTTGTTTTTGTTTAGAGGTATAACAACACCTCGATGAATAATTTAATCCTGAAATCTGAATATTGTGTACGCAATTTACGAGGATTCAACCACAGCTATTTTGTAGATAATTTTATAATTACAGGGCAAATATATGTCTTTTTAGATATATTGTCTACAGATTATTGCTGGTAATTTCACTATGTAAATGTATTATATAATTTAGTACTCGAGGGAGCGGAGATATTCTACAAAAGGATGTTAATATCATTGAACGAGCGCGTGAGCAACGTTGAAGTCTTGGAAAGGATGCAAACAAGGAGGAAAAGTATACTTAACATAAGGAAGCGACAGATGAAATTTATGTGACACGTAATGAGAAAAGAGTGCTTGGAGAATATGATATTCAAAGGTCGAATAGAAGAAAAAAAAGAGACATTGGAAAGCAACATATGACATACCTGGCGGGCTTAAGCCAGTGGATAGCAGAACGTATTCTGAAGAAGTTGACAGGGTCACGAAACTTATTGAGTGCTACAAGAAATATGGGGAAGTGAGACAGCCATGATTGCCTACGTCCTGAAAAGTCATGACACATAAAAAGAAAAGACTGTCTTATTTTCACTTTGCTACAAAAATGTTTGACAACTGGTCATTTTTTTAAATAAATATATTCCTGGTATTTTTTGACATAATGTATTCTTATACTTTCTTAGTGAACAACTAAACAGAAATCTAAACACTACTTTCCCATATCTATATAAAAAGACAAATTATTAGTTTATTTACATAATAAACAAATAAAAATAAAGACAAGAAATGTTGTAGGGATGATTGGGAGTTAGCCATTTCATGGCGAGAAGGTGGCGAAGTCTTTTTCAATGTGTTTCGGATTTCCGTGTCTCGTTTTCTGTCATCTGTTAAACACGTACCTGATATTTAAACATCTGTACTTGTTTATTTGTGGCATGCTTGATTTGTTGCACTTTTCACCTCCCGAGAACAATATATTATGTCTTGTTACAATTGACGGATAGACATTATTTTATTTACTACGCTGTTTAGGAGGCCCTGTAGTTTCCTTTCTGTCTACACCTAACGCCGTGTCGACTGAGTATTTGATACTATAATTTTTAGCCGCCAATAATAAATCCTGTAGGATGTTCAGCTCCCTAGTGTAGCCTTGATGTAATGTTTGAATAAATCCGGTGAGAAGCGGCATCCTTGTCTTCCCTTGTTTTCTATTTTATTGTACTTCCCCAATTTATATTCTATCCGTATGCAGGCTGGTTGTTCCCAGTATTTTTCTAGTGTCCTTTAAAACTAAATCAAGTTCTTTAAAAAAATTCAAATAAATCTCTAAACTGTAGCTTATTAAATGCTATGAGTAATCCATGAGTATACATGATTCAGCACTAGAAATACTCTCTCAGAAAGCAGTTTGATCAAGTTACATCAAAGTCTCTAATTTCTAACAGAAATATTTTTTTTAAATTAGTGACTGTATCTATTGTTCATTGGAAGAAGTGATTAAAAAACAAAGACTTAATGTTTGAGTTAGTGGCATTGAAAATAGAGTCATTATAGACAAATATGTATTTTGTTCTAAAACAGTGAAAATTCAACCTTATGCGTTAACTAACATTTCAGTTAAACTTGAAAAAATACGAAAGAACTTGGAGAAGAGAATGAGACCGTAAGTAAAGACGGTGCGACTATGCGGTGTTTTCGGTGACAGGTCATAGGTCAGGTGGCGCCGGATTACCAAGGAATTTAATCATTTAGGAGACCTGATGCTAGCGTCGGTCTTCTCCCTAAACTGAATACGGCTCTGCCCGTGGCTGATACCACAGCGAACGTAAAGAAATATTCACCACTTTTGCTCTCAGCCGGTTGTAAGCAAACAAACTATTCGCACCCGCTTCACACAAGCGCGGAACTTCAAGTGAGAGCTAAGATCATGTCTGCAGAAGAGCGTGGTTGGTGTTGATCTTTGAGAAAGGTCTGCAAAGATTTATGACTGTTTCATTGGCTATGACTCAGATTTGATGTTAATCAGATTTGTGACTGAGTTTTTTTTTGTTTTTTTTATTTCCTACAGAAATATATTACGAAAATAATTTTGACTTCTCATTTTACATGAACTAATATTTTGTCTGAACGTTATCTTTGTCACAGGTGACATTTTTGGGGATTCTTTCAGGCTATTGACAAAGAGTTAGCTGTCTAACCTTGAGGTATTATTTTTTTCTGTTTGGGCTGCAGACTTATCATTATATAGATTCGGACTATTGGCTTTATCTTTCTTGTTAACTTCAAAACGTTTCGGTCGTTATGGTATACAGTCATCATCAGGTACTTGTTACTCAGTGTAATCTTTAGAGTATTTCAAAGTTAGGCCTTAGTTTAATCCAGGTGATCAATTAATGTGGTTCCGCTTTTCAGAGATAGATATCACCTCAAGTTTTTTTTTCTTTCTCGTAGTACTTCCACTTACTTATTATCATGTTTCCAGTGAGTCTAAGACAACAATTCTTCTTCTTTTATGTGTTGTGTCCCTTCAGGACGTACGCGATCATTGCCCTCCAATCCAACCTATCCCACGTATCTCTTAATAGTTTTTGTCTTTTGTTATTTCTCCCAGACTCTGTTCCCGCATCCATTTGCTCAAGCCCAACAAATATGTTACGCCCTGCTTTATTCTGTCCCTTTTTTCCTCTATCTTTTCTGTGAGGATCAGATTTTCCAAGTCTTCTTTCCTCATTAAGTGCCCCTGAAATTTCAACTGCCTCATCCTCGTGTCAATTTCAGTAGCATATCCTGTTACTTCAAGTCTCTTCTTCATCTTTGAGGAGATTGTCCAGCATTTCCTGCCATACAGATACCACGTAATATTTCAGTACTCTTTTCTTTGTTTCTAACAAAAGTTTTCTTTTTCTTATTGCTATTTTTAGCTTTTGGGATCCATCTTTGGGCACCCCAATATGTTTTAGGTTCCCAATGTGGCACTTTCCGTTCTCTGCTAGAAAATTTGACAGAGAATAAAAATTCCTGCTTGATTTCAGTATCCCTGAACTGTAATTTTTATTTTGGGTTAATTCTTTTGTTGATAACCATGGATTCTGTATTCTTGTAGTTTATGATTATTCCTTTCTTCTCGCTCTCCTTCGCTACCTTCTGTAGGAGGTGTTGTTCTTTCTTGTCCGTGTTTGCTATCAACACTGTGCCATATCTTATATTGTTAAAATTGTGGCCTTCGTCCTTAACTGTATTATCGATATTTTGACGATACTTTTTGTTTATTTAATAATGTAGTTGAGGCTGATCAGTTTCTCTCTTTTCTTAACGGTATTCATCCAACGGTGAGATTTACGGTCAAGTAGGAATGTAATATTCAACTAGCCTTGTTGGATGGCATAGTACAGCGAACACCGACAACTTTTCTCACCTCACTGTATAGGAAACCAACTTTTGCGTGGTTATATACGCGTTGGGATCCCTTTTGTCCTAGAAAACGGATGATAAACATAATTAGAACCCTAGTTCATATGGTATTAATGATATGTTCGGAGTCTTTCTTGGATGATGAAATTAATTTTGAGAAGGAAACTTTATGTGGTTTATGGTATCCCCCCGATACTGTTTCTTTCGGTCATTCGGAAGAATATTGCGGAGTTCAGAAAGGACAAACTTTGTGCAGTTAATAGGTTCCATTTTATCTTAGACTTCCTTGGATTGGATATAAATGCGAAAGCATAACTAGGCAGATTTTAGCTAATGTTCATTGTTGTTTGTTTTTTTCTCTGCTGAGGTCCGTATAGTTTTCCAAACTCGGCCTGTGCTTCGGTCTGGGTGCAAATGTGTTCCCCCTCGCCATCAAGTTAATTCTGTTGTTTATAAATATAATTGTAGTTGCGGTGCCGACTACATAAGGAGAACTTCTCAACGCCATGAGAATCAAACAACATACCCCCACTTCGATCAGGAATCACACCTTATCTTTGAATGGACTTGTCCGAAATAAGTATGGTTCCGCCATCTTTTAAACAACATCGGGTCTGCTGCTAATCTGACTGGTTCACTGTTGTGTCCCGGTCGCATTCTCTATTTCATCTAAAGGTGCTGAAGGCACTTTATATCGTGTCTCGCAAACCTTCCCTGTGTAAACAGCGTGAATGTTTTTTGGGGCTCGTTATTTGTCTCTAGACTTTTATGTTCATTTTTTTCTCCTCTTCATTACGCATTTTCTGTTAAATCTCCCGTAGAGACCTGAAGACCAGGAGCGAAACCGGTTGCTTTGCTTTTAAAAATGTCATATAATATTAAGCTACACACTTTCATTTCATATATATATATATATATATATATATATATATATATATATATATATATATATATATATATATATATATATATATATATATATATATATATATATATATATATATATGTATATATATATATATATATATATATGTATATATATATATATATATATATATATATATATATATGTATATATATATATATATATATGTATATATATGTATGTATATATATATATGTATATATATGTATATATATGTATATATGTATATATATATATATATATATGTATATATATATATGTATATATATATGTATATATATATGTATATATATATATATATATATATATATATATGTATATATATATATATATATATATATATGTGTATATATATATATGTATATATATATATGTATATATATATATATATTTATATGTATATGTATATATATATATATTTGTATGTATATATATATATATATATGTATATGTATATATATATGTATATATATGTATGTGTGTATATGTATGTTTGTATGTGTATGCATATGTATATAATATGTATATATATGTATATATATGTGTATATATGTGTATATGCATATGTAAATATGTATATATATGTATGTATGCATATATATATGTATATATATATATATATATATATATATATATATATATATGTATATATATGTATATATATGTATATATATATATATATATATATATATATATATATATATATATATATATATATATATATATGTATATATATATATATATATATATATATGTATATATATATATATGTATATGTATATATATATGATATATATATATATGTATACTAAAGTGCACTCAATACTAGTTAGAGATAATAACTCAAGGTAAAGGGTCGGAGTCAAAATTGTAATGATGGATGAGGTGACTTATATGAAACAAATAACTTATAGAATGTTAGGATTATGAGGATAAAGAAGAAGGATTGTAATTGACCTTTAACATGAAGACGCCAATATTGAAAAGTTCAAGAAGCTGACGATGCAGGTGTCTCTTCCAGCAAGTAGTAAAAGCTGTATAAATAACACAAACGTTAATCATGGAAAACTCACAATAACAACCCTTTTGCTTTCCAAAAGACGGTTACTTCAATATTTACTGATCTCGGAATTGGATAGGTGTCGTTGAAAATCTTAGTCTTTGAGTTAACAAGATTTACAAAGGTCTAAACACTTGTCATCGTTGGTTTCAGGGAATCCCTATCAGCTCCACGGTAATGGTTCAAAAGATGACAAGAAATTCGCACACCCTTGACCTTATGTTTTTATAGTAATTGCTTTGGAAGTACAATTTCGTTTTGGGCACTTGACATTCAATTACCCTTCGCATCACTTCTTTTGCCCACTGTTTTATGATAGCAGACATCTTTGTAATGAGGTCAAGATGAGTGTTATTGCGTTTACATTTGCTTGCGGTTTGAAGATTTCAGAACGTTTCAATTTGGATAGATTTATGTCTCTCTGTATCTTACATTTGAAGAATTTATTTATTCGGAGTGCTTTGATAACATGTAACGGAAATAGGATAGACAAATTCAAGTAAAAATAAAAAGCACAAAAATGCATAATGCAATCCGAAGACTGAAATATCTATCATTAAAATAATGAATAAACAAGCAATCATTGGTTTAGTTCCTTATATTTCTATGTCCTCTGCTATCTTTCTTACAAATCCAAGTCAGGCAAAATATATAAAGGAATACTCTTTTCCTCCAACATTGTATATGGGGAGAACTTATTTTCAAGATTATAGTAGGAATTAACCAACTGTTAGTCTCACAGAATAGTATCGTTTGTGTGTTATTTTTTCATAATGGTGTACTAAGATAAAAACAATCAAGAAGGGTGTGTCTGAAAAATTATTTGAAATATAGAAATCAGTTATGTGCCATGCTTTCGATACATGACTGACGACGCAGATTTTTTTTCCCGCAGTAGATTTCCTTTCCTTTCTGAAGTGGACCATTTGCCATCGAAGGCTATAGAATCCGGTCATTCATGCTAGGGTTAGAAGAAGATTCATAACTTTCCCAAGTGTATTAGCACGTAAGTGAATGTAATGGATTCGACTAGAATTCGAACTCGGTTCTCTCATTCCTCAATCCGAGCAGCTACCCATTAGTCTATCGTAGCATTGATGATCACAATAATCAGACTGCCCCACATCGGGATGAAATCATCACAGCCCTTGATGGATAATTTGAAATAGAACCCAATCTACGGATTTTATTTTTAGGTCACAGTTTGATCCTACAAGAACGATCGTCTGCTCCTTTGGAATGTCTTGTTTCTAACCCTGCTCTAGCTGTGAGGAGATATTAAGAGCGAGAGAAAAACAAAGAGAATTAATTATTAATGGCGACAAATTTAACAACATAATATACACAGCTTCTATGGTGTTGATACTACAGAAAGTACTAGAAGAAAGAACTGAGATTCATTTAAAAAAAAGACAATGCATTGAAGTTAGAGAAAGAAACAACTCCAGTTCGGAATCACAACATATATATAACAAAATCAAGCAAGTAAAAGCGTAAAGAAGTGTTAAAAGAAGACGAAAAATGCGACAAGGAAAACCGAATGCGCATTGGAATAGATAAAGATGCTTCTCAAACGCTAAGTAATGTATTATGAAAAAGGAAAATCCCTTTAGAAACAACGAAAAAATACTGAATTTTATGTGATATCGGTAGTCCTCTTGCTTTTAATCTACTGTGCTTCCTAATCTGAGGAGGCACGGTGGAGTAATGGATAGCGGCTCTGATAGGAGAATATGTGCTAATACCCTTGGGAAAATCATGAATTCTCTTCTCCCCACAGCTATGGGTAAATAGCAGAACAGACGCTCTATAGCGTTGGATGGCAGCAGGTTTACCGCAGAAAGAAATGGCAGCCTACCGCTGGAAAAAAAAATCTGCCTTGTCAGTCATGATCGCTTAAACTTGTACCACTTATGGCACATAACTGACTGATTGGTACTTCTCTATGTCAATAAATCCTGGAAAATCTCTTCGAAGATGAAGAATTGTCAAGCAATCGAAATGTGGAATCCATTATTCATATTTCAGAAATACAACATTCGACTTCTTAGGGTGCATAATGAGTTCTTGGGAAATTTACTTTCCGAAGACAAGGTCGGAGAGACACAGGACACCTATCTAATGTGTATTTGTAATTGATTGGAAAAACACAAACGTTACTACAAGTTCCAAACGACTAAAAATTATGGAGAGCCATAGTAACCCACGTCCAGAAGAGAAACGAAACCTAGAGGAGGAACTGACTAAAATGATGAGGTGTATACGTATATATGTAGTTTAAATTCGACAGACTGACCTAAATTCTTTAGTAGGCGCTAATCCTGAGTGACAAAGTGTAGATGTTGTATTTGCCGCATTGCCTGGTCGTTTGCAGACTAACTTCCTGTTCTCGCCCCCACCCCCGTCGTCTTGCGCATACTGCATATTTATATTTTCTCTAATCTCGTCGTCAACGTGATTTTGCGTTAACTTGTCAGCATAAAGACAATATGGCTTCCCCACGAGATTTTTTCTACGTACGGACGTCCATGAGTTAATTTTTTTTTTCCTCCTCCTCTCTCTCTTTTGTCTCAAACTACAATATGTATTTTAAAATCTTTAAATTAAAATCATCATTTTGTAGAAAAATAGACGTCGGATTTTTTTACGCAGACTATTTGTGAAAAATTTCCCTTAAATAGATATAAAGCCCACATAAAAATATAATTATACTAGACATGATGGTTTGAACGTTTTTGCGCCTCCTCTCAAAGCAAAGGGATTTCGTGTTCATCGTTGCACCTTCATTTTCTAAGCATTGTAGACCTTTATAGTTTATCACCTTTCTAAGGCCCCCGTTTCGACATCAATTAACAAAATCTCGTCAGGAAAGTGGCTTGCAGTCTCCCTCTATCTCTCTTGCCCTCAATATGCTTTGTGAGGCTTAAGTTTTCCAAGCACTCATTTTCTTGTTATGGGTCCAAGGAATTTAAGCTGTCTCTTTTTTATTCGTTTTGTAGACATTATCCTTAAAACGCCTACGTTGATTACAAACTCCGGCCAATAAATTCTCCGTATCCGTCTACAGAACCATATTTCTGTAGCCTCCAGTGTTCTCCTCATCTATGGGGAGATTGTATAGCATTCACTGCTACATAAGTGGATAGATTTCACTTAGAAATCCATCACTACTTTCTTTATTGCTGACAAAATTTGTCGGTTTTTCAGCAACGTGTTTACATTTTGAAATGTCTGGATGGGTAGTCCAATGCCTATATTTCGGTGACGAAGTCTCCATCCTCTGTTAAAACACGTGGTTATACATTTAATGGTACTTGGGAGTTATCTGTCGTCACTTTTATTAAAGTTAGATGTAGAGAAAGCAACTACCTCGATGGAGTCAACCCATTCAGTCCCATCCTGCAGGCTATACGCGCTTTCGTGCCGTCCAAATAATACGATTAATGTTTGTTATTTGGAGAAATTAATATAATTGAAGAAACAACTATTATATTTTTATATATCTGTATTTGTAAAAAAGGTAGAAAATTAATTTAAAAAGTGTCTCCATATAACCCACAATTACATATTTAAAATTATATTCTTATTTGATGCTGACATCTACAATTTGTAATTCACATCTAGGGTTTTCCTCTTGCTGTTTATCATAATTCTTATATTCTTGTAATTGATGTTTAGTCCTTTTTTCTAGCTTTCTTTTACTTTGATGTCTAGGAGATCCTGTAGTTTTCTTCTTTTGTCGGCCATCAACACTGACATCTGCACGTCTTATATTAAGATTATTCCCACCCTTAATACACCCTGGAAGGGTTTCCATTTACCTTAGGATAACCTCGATGTAAAGTTTGAATAAATCTGAGGAGAAGACGAATCATTGTTTTATACCGTATTCTAATTTTGTGTTGATACAAAATAGATTATCTATACGCATGGTGCATCGTAGATGATTGTAAAATCCATAGAAGATAAAAATAACAAACATTTGTCATCCGATAAATAATTTGTTACCCAGCAACTTGTAATAAGCGTGAAAATTGTTTAAAGAAAATGACAACGTCTGGAGAATGAAGTAAAAATAAAAAAAAGCACACCAAGATATGCGACTGCAGATAAATATCGTCGTCTACTGACCAGTCTAACAAGATTTTCATTTCCAATTTTTTTTACCCTCTCTTTTGAGCTTTCTTATTTTAGGAATCTAATCTCACCTGTCAGTGTTTAGCTAGAATTTATCTATCAGCCGTCTGCTTTTGTTTTGAAGATAGGTCAGTAGGAAGTCGTCGCCAAAAAAAAAGCAGAGAGAAATTGTAAATTGAAGACATACAAAGATGTCCGACATTGCCAAAGAATCTTTAAGAAAATAATCATCTTGTAGTCAATTACTGTATTATAAAGCGTATCTTTAGTGTTATCATATAATTACCCGTTCTCAAATAACGGAATTAAAATTGTATTTATTCGTACATTTATTTCCAGTACTGTTAGAAACTTAAAAGAGAATATACATATATATATATATATATATATTTTAACTAAAATACATTGTAGCTTATTACAGTTATAAAAAGAAATCGCATATTCCTTTGGTTTATTTAACAAAACGTATAGCAATTTTATTTTTCTCTTCCATTGTGTAAGTACTGTAGAAATGCGCTCGTAGTTTAACTTGTCATAACAGTGGGAAGTGGAATTTCCAATGTCAAGTTCTTATCCTTGCCTTGAAATTAGCGCTCTTTTTGACACAAATATCCTTGGAAAGTTATGCATCCATGCTTCTATCCACAGTTAGGAGTTAATAGAAAATCAGTCTGGGCTCTCGAGTGTAAGTTAGCAACCAATCTAGAAGAAGGAAAATTGAATTGAAAATCATTAGTATGTGAGTCTAGTCAATTCCCACCCTTATAAAAAAATTAATACAGAAGTTACAGGTAACGAGGTTTGACTGAAGCCCTATACTAAAAAAGTATGATATTTTTAATTGTTTCACCCAAAGCAAGGCGATAAAGTAACTCAGACGCAAGGGGTTACAGAGAAAAATCATTAAGGACATTGGACAATAAAAGGATGTGGCTTAAGGAGAGGGAAGATGACGATCGACATTGCATTTAATTTTTTTTGAAGATCAAAGTGGACTGGGAAGCAAGAAGCCGCAAGTGATTTCCGCAAGCAGGAATTGCGAGACATGAATTTATATTTTAAATTGATTACGAGAACCTGTATATATATATACATATATATATATATATATATATATATATATATATATATATATATATATATATATATATATATATGTATGAATTTAGAACTTGTATCCGACAACAGCTTTCTCTTCTACGATGAAGACCATTACAATTTTACAATTTCCTAGTTAAGAATTTCGTTACAGAAATAGGCTATCCATCACTCTCGCAGTTATATCACCTAACTTAGAGCCCAGTGCTAATTCTGGTTATCCCAAATTAAAAAAAATGGACTGAAATGACAGCCACAACATTAGAGAACTGATATTTCAGAGAAGGCGTTATGGCAATTGGTAGAAATAATTTGTCGCATCTCGTGTGTATATATATATATATATATATATATATATATATATAATATATAATCAGGTCATCCCATAAGTTCTGTCCGAATTTTAACTTTTTACATTTAAAGACTATTTTATAATGTCTAATGGAGCTGAACATTATTTTTTATGTTTAGATGCATTTAGTCTGATCAAATTTAATTTCAGAGAACAATAAAATTACATTTTGTTTGATTAAAACCCTGCTAACATGGAAGTACCCAAGAATCATTTGAGGCACATAATGCTTTATGAGTTCAAGAAAAGAAACTCAGCAGTCAAAGCGGCTAGAAACATTCACTCAGTTTATGGAGAGGAATGTGTGAATGAAAGAACTTGCAGAAGATGGTTTGCAAAATTCAGAGGTGGAGATTTCACCCTTAAAGATGAAGATCGAACCGGACGTCCAGTTGAGTTTGATAAAAAGCTTCTTGAAGCAGCCCTTGAAGAAAATCCTGCTTTATCAGTTGAGAAATTGGCAGTGGTTCTCCATTAAAACCATACAACTGTTCATCGTCATATTCAACAACTTGGAAAATGGTTGCCTCAGGAATTGTCTGAAAAAAAACCCTCAAATCCCGAATTGACATCTGCTCTTCTCTCTATTCTCGCCAACTTGTTTCACCTTTTTTGGATACATTTGTGACTGACGAGGAAAAATGGATCTTTTATCAAAATGTTAAGCGTCGTAGACAGTGACTTGGTAAAGGGGAAGGACCTCAGCCACAGCCGAGAAGGGAACTTCATGGGCAAAAGGTTCTTCTTTGAATCTGGTGGGATCGCCAAGGAATAATTCACTTTGAATTCTTACCACCTAATGCAACAATTAATGCTCAAATATACTTTCAGCAATTAGAGCGTTTGAACCAATTTTTGAGGAAAAAAAGACCTGCTCTAGTGAATCGAAAAGGGGTGATGTTTCATCAGGACAATGCGCGACCCCACACAGCAAGAATCACGTCACAAAAGATCGAAGAACTTGGTTTGGAGAAAATTCCTCATCCACCTTATTCTCCCGATTTTTCTCCTTCAGACTACCATTTGTTTCGTAGCTTACAGAATCATTTGGAAGAAACAGCTTTTGTAACACAGGAAGAGGTTAAAACTGACATTTGTGAGTTCTTCGAATCAAAGCCAAAATAATTTTACAGTAATGGAATTAGTAAGCTTGTTAATAGATGGAAGGAAATCATAGATAATCATGGAAAATACATTGTTGATTGAATCTGTAATTAAATGTAACATTTGGTCACTTGTTTTCTTTATTCAAAATTCGGACAGAACTTATGGGATGGCCTGATATATATGTGTGTGTGCGCGTGTGAAAGGTGTATATATATATATATATATATATATATATATATATATATATATATATATATATATATATATATGTGTGTGTGTGTGTGTGTGTGTGTGTGTGTGTGTGTGTGTGTGTGTGTACGTGGTGTAACTGCAAAATTGTCCAAATTCTGTAACACCGAATTTGTCCATCCCACAAAATGTTTAGAATCCAAACAACCCCTGAACAAACTGTGTTTTTTCCGGCCTTTCAAATAAAATATTCAGCCCTCAAGAGAACGATGAACAAGTTTACAAAAGAGAGAACTGTAGAAATGAAAAGTGGATCAGGAGGCCACAAGAGGAATAGGAATCATCATTTGAACTTAGAGCTTAAAAGATGAATTAAGAAGGTCGGCACGTGAGAGAGTAGTTTCACCTTTTACATTTCAAAGAGCGGTGAAAATAGACTTGTAAATGAAATTGTACTTGAAACCTGTGAGGCAAGTTGTTAATCCAGGACAGAAAGTTACAAGGGTAGAGAAGGCGAAGATCATCTTGAAGAAGTTGGAAAATGAACCTGCAATAATGTATATATTTTTGAGCTTCATTTCAATCCTTCATAAGCTTCCGATCTTTAGCTACCAATAATTATGAACATGACATTTTAGTTTATGATCGATTTCATCACGATTCTTCTTTTAAATTTGGAGAACAGTTATAAATTCTTATAGCTGAAATTTGGGAGAAATAGTGTTATAAAATGTCGGAGAATTTCAGTAAGATATATTTAATCATATCTAAGTTACAACGTTTCAAATCTTAAACTAGCAAATGAAATTTTTTTACAGTTAATATATATATAATATATATATATATATATATATATATATATATATATATAAATGTGAACATATGTGAACATAGTCAGCACTTAAGTGAAAAGTCTGTTTCATACTAGACGCAATCGTCAGGCCTGATGATTTCGTCTAGCATGAAACACAGTGTTGACTTCTATGTTCACTTTTGTATTTACACACGCTCTATTTCTGATATTGAGCACTTTATCCCATAAATATAGCTCACCTTACGACTATATTTCTTCATACATATATATATATATATATATATATATATATATATATATATATATAATTAATTGATTTAAAATATGTTTTTTTCGCTACACAGTTCTAACCATGTTTCAAAAATAGAAGCTAAAAGCCCCGAATTTAATTCTGCAATTAAATTAAAAGCATTAGTTCCATTTCATCCTCAAGCGAATTTTGGAGTAACTTTTAAAAAATTACTGGGTTTTAAATACACAGCTAAAATCATGTTTCCATGGTTACAGAATATTCTACTTCAATTGGACAAGGGATGTCTAAGTTTTCATTATGTCAGTATCATTGTATCAGTTATTAGCTACAATTTGGTAAGGGGTTAGGGATGTATTTTTCAATGAAAATTGACATCCGTTGAATGCATGTCGTCTGGATTTTTTTTTTTAATTATTGTTAACGGTAAAAAAATTCTTACGGCCTTTTTTTTCCATTTATAAATTTAAAGATTTTCGGGGGTGTTCAGATCATAATACTTTTTATTTAACTACGATTTGAAATATTCTCATTTTTAATTTTTATTATACTATATTCATTTTAAGAACAGTTAAAAGTATTAGAATCCACTATATTATGTAGGATTATTTTAACATCAAGTTTTAAATATGTATATGAGGTTACATTTTTTTTTTATGAAAAATTTTATGACTATGACGGCAAAAATTGTTACTTAATTTCATTGATTTAGTAAACTTTTATTTTATATATAAACCTAGTAATATATTGTTTCTCATGCAAGTACAAAGGACATGGGTCATTCAAAAGCTTACATCTTATGGCATTTCATATTAATTCTATTTTTATTTTATTTTACTATAGGTGTTTTTATTGGATTCTTTTACGTGCGTGTAGTACTAATTAAAAGAAGTTTAGGTTAGAATTCATTTTATTTAACTACAATTTTAATTACAATTTTAACATCACAACTTAAAAATTTTAAAATATTTTCATTGTTAGTTTTAATAGATTATATTACTATATATCAGAAGGAAAAATTACTCATAGTAAGTAAAATTATTTTTCCATATCAAAGTATATGTAAATTACGAGTTTTAAACTTTTATAATTAAATATTATTTAAGTAATATTTATGGCACTTACTACAAAACTAGCTAAGTCATTTCTCAGATTTATTAAACTTTATTTATTAATTAATTTATTTATTTTAAATATATATAACTTAAGTAATAAAGTTTCATATGTATGTACAAAGAACATGGGTCGTACACTACCCTACATCATCTAGCTTTTGTTATAATTTCATTTTTCAGTAGGTGTTTTTTTTGGATTCATTTAAGTGCCTGTAGTACATTTATTATAGAGGTGTTTCTGTTAGCATACATTTAATTTAACTACAATTTTTAAAAGATGCTTAGTTTTGAATTTGTTTTAACTACAATTTTAAATTTTTAAATTTTAAATACAAGTTTAAAATATTTTCAGTGTTATTCCAATAGACTTTTTCCTTTTTTTTTTATTAAATATTATTTAAGGAAAATTTTTGACAATGACGGCATATAATAGCTATTTCATTTCTCTGATTAAGTAAATTTTTATTTTTTATAAACTTAGTAATATATAGTTTCTCGTGTATGCATAGAGGACAAGGGTCGTTTAATGACCTACAAATTCTAGCTTTTCTTATTAACTTCCATTTTACTGTAGGTGTTTTATTTGATTCTTTTAGATGCCAGAAATATTTTGAGAGAGATGTCTGATTTTTATTTCTATTTATTCTAAATGAAGTTTGATGTTGGTTGAATCTTTTTTTGAATTCATGGCTAGTGCAACCTATATATATATTTTATGTTATCAGGACTTTCAATTGAAGAGATATTGCATTGGTATACTAATGATTCAGTGCGACATTTATTTTGTAGTGGGCAATTTTGAGGGTTTCTACAGTTACATAGTTTTTTATTTCCATCTGTTTTTATCTTTTTTCTATCTTTTTTCCATTGTCTAAACTTTTTTGGTTTTGGTATAAGTGTTTATTTGAGATATTAGCATTATGGTTCTTAATGATTTTTTCTAAGTTTTTTGTACAGCTATAACTCAATTTTAGTGTGTTTTTATTGAAAATAGTACTTAGTTTACTTTCACTAGGAAAATACTTGACTATTAATGCGAGGAATTTATGTCCTAATTTGTTCTTTACCATATGGTTATATGGGGGAGTATACCAAATAATCTTTCTACATCTATTTTTTCTATGCTTTCCATTTTCATTTTTTATATAAGTTAATTTTGGGTTTTTGTAGCCACTATCATTTAGAGCCTTATTATAGGAATTGATATGCTCATCGAAAATCTTGTCATTTGCTGAATTTGTACTAATTCGTTTACTGATAGATAACGGTATATGTTTAATTATAGATGCGGGGTGATTTGATTTAGGATGTATATATAAAGGATTGGTGTTGGGTTTTTTATAAGGTGTGTATGTATTTTTATTTAGATCTAATGTTATATCTAGGAAGGCTACATTTTTTAATTTAGTACTAACCGTAATTTTTAAGCCCATGCTTTTAAATTCTTTATATAATAAATTTCTAATTCTATCTATTTTGAAGTTCGTTGAGATTCTAATAACCATAAGCCCATCGTCTCTGTACAAACCAATATCATTTGTATTAATATCATAGTGCGCTGTAAGGTTGTATAATATAAAAAGGCCAATGAGATCAGAAGACTCTGCTGAGTCTAGTGATCCCATTGTGATGTCAAATTGGTCGTAAGAATTCTTAATCCATTTCTCACCTTTATGTATAAGTACTGATTTTTTCGCATACAGAATATATATATATATATATATATATATATATATATATATATATATATATATATATGTTTCTTAGATTTGGTACGTAATCTCTCTGAAAGAATGCGTTGTTTACCAAAATAGACCAATATAACACAATACGCATGAAGGCTGAGAGTTGATTTTGGGCAATGCTATCGCTTGATTGATCCTGAGATAGGGGCAGCGCAGATGTGCTTTTTTGATTTTTGGTATGGTCTTAAACGCACATATGTTTAAACATATTAACATCTGACCATAGTTGGTGAATTCTTTAATCATGAAATTGAAAGACAGTGCAAAAGGTGCACATTTTAATCTCCCTATAGTTGGATAAATAAGGAATAGACACACACACACACACACACACACACACACATATATACATACACATATACATACATATATATATATATATATATATATGTTTGTATGCATATACATATATATTAAAAAGAAGTGGGGAACGGCAATTTTTTTTGCTTGTAATGTGCAGTTTTTTAAAATATATTAAAGCGTTTTAAACCAAAGACTTTTGCAGTTTCTCTTCTTCTTATAACTACTATAACCTTTAACCTTTATATATATATATATATATATATATATATATATATATATATATATATATATATATATGTATGTATGTATGTATGTATGTATGTATTATTTATTTTAGGATCATTACACCGAAATATATGGAACTCGCTACACAGTCGAGATCTTGTTTCGACGCGTTTCAATGCATCTCCTCAGGCGATTGTAAATTACTAGAGAATGAACGTTACAATCACCTGATGGGATGAATTGATACACATTCGAAATACGATTACAAATGTGGAGGGATTTTGACATGATTTTGTTGTAATATCCTAAAATAACTAATATAAAAAAATGTACTCTGTTCGTTCTCATCTTACCCTGGATATATATATATATATATATATATATATATATATATATATATATATATATATATATATATATAATATAAACTCGTTTTCGAAAAACCCTCGAATTTTTGATTTGCTAATCAAATCAATCTCGAGGGGAAAAAGGTTTTTAAAAAAAGAAAGAGCTACAAAGAGGAACTTCTGTCGACAAAACCTTTAACCTTTATATATATATATATATATATATATATATATATATATATATATATATATATATATTTAGTAAACATTGAATTCATTACCCAGCTATGACAATATGTTTGATGGTTATGCACAATCGTCAGGTGATAAACGCCAAAAGTATCATAGAAAATAAGTTAAAAAAAATAAAACATCAGCCAACAATAATGAATCCCAAGACTGCCTGGAGGAGAAAATAGCTATAATTCTCTTCCCAGACCAAAACAAACTACTAAATAAACGATGAGAACTCATCACAAAATACAGACACGAAAACAAATTGTTACTACGTTAGTTAAAAATAGAAAACTAAATACGAAGTAACAAAATAAAATAAATATATAAAATAAATATCCAAAATAAGTTAAACAAATTAATACAATACAATGAGTAAATGAATTTAGTAAATAATAAACGAATTAACAACCCACGAAAACACACACAAACACAAGTAAATGTAACAACAACCACTGGCACTAAACTAATCAAATAGTTAGCAAGACTATAAAAAGCGAAAAAATTTCACCTGGATCCAAAATTATTTTCACCTAATATCTCCTAGATTAATTCGAAATATAACAATTAGTTCCCACCAAAATAAGAGTTACTAAAATAGAACTGACAATGCATCACTGACCAGTACTTTATGTATAGACGATGAAAAACTGAAAACACATGGCCTGATGATTTAGTATACGCATGAAACTCTCACCGCTGGAAGTTGACTACAATGTCCACTTCTATATTTCCATAGGCTCTATCCATCATACAGAGCAATTTCACCCTTGAATAAAGCATACCTTACATATCAAATAGCGGATGTAACAGCAAAATTGTCCAAATAGTGTTACAGCCTAATTGTCCATCCCACAAATGTTTAATATCTAAAATCCACTAAACTAACTGAGTTACTTTTTTTTCCAGATTTTCAGATAATACGTTTAGCAATCCTGACACTATTTGTCGTAGAAATCACTAAAAGCCACCTGGAGTTATTCATGTAGAAATAGAACAGATTAACATCGTTTATGTCTTCCCAACTGAGCAATGGTGAGAGGAAAAATCATTCTGAACTTCAATAATGGTGCCAACATCCATATTGTGTCATCCATCTTTAAAGTCCCTTCAAGTAACATTAAGGGTACGATGAATAAGTTTTAAAAAGATGGAACAGTAGAGAGGAACACTTGATCAGGAGGTTACAACGGGAAGAGGCAACTTAGAGCAAGAGAGATCAATTAGAAAAGATTCACCTCAATCCCTAATACATTTGGCATGTGAGAGAGTAATTTCAAATATGGAAATCTAAAGAGCAGTGAAAAAAGAATTAAAAATGAAATTGTACGTGAAACATATGAGGTACCTTGTTAAAGTTATAACATTAGGAGTTTAGGATTGGTAGGGAATTCCAGTATGATAATAATTTCTATGATACAACGGTTCGAAGCTTACTCTAACAACTGGACTTATATATATATATATAAATATAGATAACTAGACTCGTTTCGAAAAACCCTCGAATTTTTGATTTGCTAATCAAATCAATTTCGAGAGAAAAAAAGGTTTTAAAAAAAGAAAGAGCTACAAAAATGAACATCTGCCGACAAAAAAATCGCACAGATGCAGGTCTGAAGCCCAAAGAAAAACCCCGATACGAGTAACAACTAACTAACAAAAGAGCTCAATACAACCGTAGAACAGACCTAGATACACCTAGTGAGCCAGACAAACCTACCTAGGTTTCACCTAAACGGATCGTCAGGGAAAGTTTGGTTGTCTGGCTCACTAGGTGCATCTATCTATCTATCTATCTATCTATCTATCTATATATATATATATATATATATATATATATATATATATAAAAGCGAACATAAAGTCAACACTTAGAGGCGACAGTCTGTTTCATGCTAGATGCAATCGTCAGGCCTGACGATTGCGCCTAGCATGAATCACTTTCGCCTGTAAGTGTTGACTTCTATGTACAATTTTTATATTTACACGTGCTCTCTATGATATTGAGCACTATATCCCATAAATATAGCACATCTTAAGACTATATATATATATATATATATATATATATATATATATATATATATATATATAAATTCCTCTCATATATATATTTATATATATTATTCTTTCATGTATATATATATATATATATATATATATATATATATATATATATATATATATATATGTGTGTGTGTGTGTGTTGTTTTTTTAAAAAATAAAATGTATTGAGAAATTAAAGAAAAAAATTAAAAATTTAAAATTTTTAAACACATTGGATTGCATATTAAGATTTTTGGGGATGTATTATTTCAGTTAGGTTCCTCGACTGGTTTCGACCAACATGGCCATCATCAGGAAAAAAATTCCTGCTCGGTCAATTATCTGTAGCTTTCATTTGTTTTTGATCGTTAATTTTGGTCAGACCTTGTGTAGGTCAAACGGCCTCTTTTAATTGTTTTTAAGATAACGTCTGTGAAAATTCATGTGACTCAGAATTCCCTTGGTCGTCTTGACAGTTTTATTGGTTGCTGGGAAGGAGATGTGTGCTAGTTAAATGTATGCTGTCATTTGTTCTTTGGGAGTGTCTATGATGTATGTAAGTGTATATATTAGTATGGGGTGTGAATAATTCTGAGACCTCAACACCTCATGGCTGTCCCCTATATATATATATATATATATATATATATATATATATAAAAAAATCTAATTTTAACGTACACGAGATTTATAAGTATAAGTGTTCAATACCAGAGGTAGATTATATATGAATGTATGATATTTTGAAGTCTCCGTCCAATAATGAAACTGATTGTCGCCGATTGTTGTTTAAATCAGTGTTTATATTTTACTTATATCTCAAAACAATTTTGGTTAAGAAGAACGCCTATGGACCTGTGCATTCGAGAGACTTAGTAAAGAAAATGTACTCTCAGGTGGAGTTTGAACAAGTTTCCTTTCCCGTAAAGCATTTCACCTATGAAATTAAAGTCCACTGATTTTTGGGAATTATACATATTATACATTTATATGAATTTACAACGTCAAAAATGTTTCACACACACGCATATATAATATATATATATATATATATATATATATATATATATTATATGACGCGTGTTTGATCAATGTGAACTAAACAAAAATCATAACATACCATTACTCTGTCTCTTTGTTTTTTTTCTTATCTATTCTAGATCACTGTCGAAGCATTAATAAAGGTTCATAAGGTTAGATTGAGACACATATCCTACTTGTTATTTGTTTTATTTTAGCATCCTGTTGGGTTCCTTTCCATATCTGATACACATTTAATCTTCAACGCATTCACACACAAAACACCCATATATATATATATATATATATATATATATATATATATATATATATATATATATATATATATATATTATGCCAGTTATTTGGCTTAAACATTACAACTAGATGTATTAGTTCTGGAAATAAAGACTCCTTGCTTTCAATAGCATTCAAAATCAAGAGTCCACATCACAAGTTTTTTTTTTTTCAATCTCCAGGCCCTCTCTTTTGAACCACGTAAATATTACCATACCTTAATTTTAAGAAATTTCACGAAATCTCTCTCTGGCATATTCACGCAATAAATCTTTTCCTGCTTCCTTTCAACCATTCTAATGGCCTTGTGTTGGACTTTGCTAACTTTACATATTATCCATAAGAGAATGTCGCGAAGTAAACTTGAATGGGTCCTGGTCTCCGTTAAACAATTTAACTACTAGAAAGATACGCGCGCAGTTTCTATGGATTTCATGTTTGTCAATAAAACCCGATAATCAAAGTTTAGCATATATTGTGAACTGATTCAAAACAGTGGTCTGCAACAAAGGACGACCAACTACCATAAGTGCTTTTAGTAAAAGTTTTGTTTTCGGCCGCAGGGTGTCGTTGAATCATTCTCATTCTTTATATTGGGTGTTCATATAGCAAGCTGATATAAATTAATTAAATCTTATCTGTTTAGTATGAGAGTTATGGAAGTAAATGTGTGGTGACCGCACGATTTAAAAAATTCCAGTCTTCGATTTCCATGACAATGGCGGGTGAGCAGTTTCTTGCATTGTTAACGAACTAAAAATGACAAGATGTAGGATGCGAAAAGCTCTCAGGGGCCATTTCTAAAATGTAAAATTGGATTTGCCTTTGCGTCCTATTTTGTATTATAATGTTGAATTAGGTTGTTATATAGAACTTAATGATTTCAATGAAGCTAGAAACGGTGTTGATGCTGAAAAAGATAAAATCAGTTTTAAGAGATTCCAAGCTATTTTTACGGTACCTGTGTTTACAATTATTACGTCATAATTAATTTCCGTTTTGAGGAACTTATTCTAATGACATACATATAAGCCTAGTTAACTACTCCTTAATTATATGTTAATAATGGATAAAAATGATTAAAATACGGCATTATTCAGCGAGAAATACACCGGATTGACAAAGATAAAACTCTACAATCGACACAAAATGCAGAGCTCTATCAAAGAGAATGTACATTTTTTCATTCAGAGTCGTTAAAACATAATCAGACACTATGATTCAACCTGTTTATTAAATTTTGGTCGCTAATTTACATGCCTTCTTCAACAGGAAAATGTTTTTATCGTCCATAACTTTACCTATGCAGGAATAACACGGGAAAAATTTGATTGCCAAATGGACCGTCCGAACCAAGCCGCCATATTTACTCAATCGTGTACCAAGGGATGGTTATTTTTATTGATTAATTATAAAAGCTTCGATGGGGAAAACATTTTCTCAATAAAAAATTTCATATTAAGAGTTTATGGCATACAATAAATTGCAGGTAACATAGATCGATATAGAAGTTAATATATTTTTGAATATACGAAAGGTTAAACTGAAAATCAAAAAAAAAATTGTTCTTCAAACAATGAGTATAAAAATGGAAGTGAGATTCTCTTCTATGATCGCAGTTCAGAGAACCAAACAACTAATTCAAACAAACACTGTCCATACGAAAAGTAACCTTAATTAGTTTATAAATGGTCGTAATATACAAACAGGAAGAGATGTTTTTGGTGAACAAGCAAAAATCTTTACAGCTTGCCTATGAGCCATTTAACTTCGCATCTTGGAAATTTTTTCCAGTCTTCAAGGATTTCTCTTGATAGAATAAAATTTAATAGAAAATATATTATAGGGAAGAATAATAACTTTTGTAGCATAGCTACGGACGATTATACGTATGTCCCCATGGCATAAATACAGTAGTACATACTGTATATTGGCCTGCAGTTGGAGATTCGACTCCATCTGTGATGGTCAATCTCCCTGCCTCCGTGTGGAGAGGTACCCAGACAAGGTTGAGTCGAAGGGCAGTCTCTCGTCCCAGGAAACAGCTACCCAACCAGTTTTGTACAGGGTCTACGGAGAAATTTTAGCCCTTCTTAGAGGCTCGGATACCACGCATTAAAATCAGCCTTTTGTCAAACCTGTCCGCGTAGGGAGGTTGGTATATATCCTGCAGTTGGATATTCATTGTGGAATTCACGTGTCTCACTTTTAGCCGTTGGCTACTTCTTCTATATGCCGCTGTCTAATCTTATATGTGTTGTTCTTGTCCTAAGTATTATCGTTAATTACTAACCTTCGTGTGATTATTCTATTCAGTAACATTCCCAAGGTTACAACAATTAGAAAGATTAAACGCTGTGTCAGGAGCAAATTATGAAGTTGCTTGAAAGAGGACACGATCAAACTCTATTTCTGTATATGAGCTAATGTAAAAAAAAGTCCTTAAATTTTACTTGATAAGCTGAAAGGACGCTCTTGCTAACGGATTTCGAAAACACATGAATCGTGAATGAATTCGTGAATCAACTTGAATTTTTTTTTTTTGCCAAATCGTTTATTGTCGTTATTTACAAAGATCTGCAGTTCTTCAATAACGATCTAACGTCATAGTATATTGTTTCACTTTAGCATTAGATCGTTTTTTAAAGATATTTTAAACAAATATATTTAAAAGACAATGAACCTAATCGTAATCAATACTAAGTAGAAAAGTGCCAAAGTAACACCAGCCTCGTGTGACTACACCTGCTGAATTCTTGTCGCAAGATATTTTCAATACTGAAGACCCAATTAACAGGGAGAGTAATCGAACTGTGGTGTACCGTGAAACTAGCTTCTGATAAAAGAAATCTGTTATTTCCGTTACTGTTTGAGTTAATATAGTGTGCAGTTTTGATGACATTCATCTGAAAACGACTGATCACAAATATACTCTTATTACTGTTGCTTTTTCTCTTAATACTCGTTAGAATATCAATGAGGAGCATCATTATATTAATAATAATTAAAATCGTAATATTAGTCTTTTCCTCATAAGGAAACATTCGGTATTCATTGACAGAGCCAATGGAGGTCGAACTACAATCAAATTGTAGTCTGTTTTCCCCATTTCTAATGCTAATAGTAATATTAACCGTTTTCTTATGACGAAATATTCACCATTCACTGACCGAGCCAATGAAGATCGAACTGCAATCAAATCGTAGTATCTGTTCTCCTCATTTCTAATGGTAATGCTAATATCATCCATTTTCTTTATAAGAAAACATTCGACATTCATTGATCTGGCTGAGTGGTGATAGGGATGCAATCAAATTGTAATATCTGTTCTCCTTATTTCTAATTGTAATGTTGACATTGCTTGTTGCCTTTTTTATGTAAACATTCGGAATTCAGTGACCGAGCGAACAGTGCTAAAGGCGTTGCACATTTCTTTGCTCGGTGGCGGTCGGGCCTCGATCAAAGTGTATAACTGTTGTGGTACGATCCACCTAATTTACATAGTGGAGTACCGACCATATAAATATGGTTGGTACCAGAAATACGAGGAGGAAGAAGAGATTCAATCCAGAGACTCTGCCCGACTGCGACTAAGTCAACCCATTCTACAGGAACGGTCTTCCCAAGAATATACCAAACTATCTGTAAATATTGTGTACACGTTCTTGTGTCAATACATTTTGTTTAAGTACATTTTGTGTTGTATTATTATTATTCCATGCTTTATTCAAGTTTCAACAATAACGTTTCTCTAAATTTCTAATGGTAATATTTAGTGCTTTTCTTTTAAATATATATTCAGCGTTCACTGACTCAATAGACAGTGTTATTTTTGGTTTAAATTGAAAATATTAAACATTTTTTTCAAGAAAATAGGTTTCTCAAATTCACTAAATGTAATACTCTTTTCACTATTGATGGGTGTTTGCTTCCTAACATTTTGTATCAAGCAGTGTGGAGTATCAACAACTTGATCAGATCATTATATTCTTTCCAACATATGTGCTATTTTAACAGTTGCTTTGGCTGCACATCCTCAAAATATAGGGTCAGCGTTTTGCAGGGTTCATGGTTATTCTGTAGCGCAATTCCAAGATGTTCTAAGAAGAAAGGTCCTCTCTAAGACATACAGGCATCATTTTCTCGAAGGTGTCATTGATCAGAGAAAGTTGTTATATAAAACTGGTAGTTTAGATATTTCTGAACAACTTTGCTGACATGCATAGCATCCTTATGAACATCTCAACATGACGAGGCGATTTAAGAAAATGATTCGTATTTTTTGTTTAACGTTTTGGTTTTGTAAACATCTTCGGTGTTGTGGACGAATCTATTGCCATTCCCTATATTAAATATATCATGAATCATCCATACACCGGTGTGTTTAACATCTTTCGTATTTACTAATTCTGCAACTTGAAATTTTATTATTTCAGTATCGGTGCCATCATTGCTTGCATTCCAATTCCATTTCATGGTTTACCTCTTGGAAAGACATATCTTCAGTTCTGGATCACTTAGTATGGAATTATGGCTATTTGTTGAAGATTGTTATCTTAATTATGAAAAACTGACACCGTTATAGACCCCGCTCAACTTATCATCTTCAGTCCGTTGATCTCTTGTAAAACAGCTTGAATAATCTATTCTATTAGTAGATTATTATGTTGTAGGGTTATATTTAATGGAAGGGATATTGCAGTAATATGAACGCACTGATGTTTCTTGAACAAGAAGTATGGGAATGAATACACATAAACTTACGATCATTTACCAATAATTTTAATGCCTTAGCATACTAAATAGAAAGAAGACAAAAGGTGGTTAACATTCCCAGATTAATTATACAATATGCATAAATGTTTTTTAATGTTAAAGAAATTAAAATAAGCATCAATTCGAAACCTTCTATTATGTCTTTAATACATAAATTAATCCCAAACTAAAATAATATAAAAATAATTATATTGTAAAGAAATATTTCAAAATATTTACTCGCTTTTCTTTATTAGAGACTTGCAGTAGAGCCCGGCGTTGCAACAGTAAGAGATAGATCAAGTATCGACCATCATAAAGAGTGAAAAATAAAATTGATAAAGATTATTGTTTAAGGTTGACGGACACGCATGTCTTAATTAGTATTTTTTTTTACGAACTGGTCAAACCCAAACTCATACAAAAACATTGTTTTCAATCGTTATGAGTGTACTGATTGAATAGAATTTTATTATAAACAATTGTCTTGTAAATGGAATTTTTAAAGCATTCTGAATGTAAAAATAAAGAAAAAAGTGTGCAAGACAATAAGAAACACTACCTGCCAAAAAGAAAGTGAAGTTTTGTTGAAATCGGTTAAAAAATGTAGGAAACCCGATCCCATATATAAACGAACACACACACACACACACACAAACAACCTGGGTTTTATAATTATAACTCGATATGAGTTGTCCCCCTTTCATTCCCGCGACAGCAATGCCTCTTAATCGTGTTTTCAAATTGATTTTATGCAAAAAAATTGTTTTTCTAATTTTTCACACTGTCAGAATCACCGCAAGGTAATTTTACGTAGTCCTGTGAAGTTTTGTTGAAATTAGTTGAAAAATGTAAGAAATTTGATCCAATATATAAACGAACAGACACACACATTACATGGGTTTTATAATAAGTATGAGTAAGTTACAATACTCAGCATCCACCATAATTTACCTTGACTTTTCTGCTAGCCTGATGCATATTTATGAGCCTTCTAAAAGTTACAAATTTTGAAAAACTAAGAATATATATATACTTGTGTTTATAGATATGTGTCACAAATCAAAATCCTTACATTTGTTTTGACAGTGTCTACCCGAGGACGAAAACGTAGGCTAAGAAAAATCTTTATTCATATTTACATTTACAGATATATTTTCTGAGAAACACACACATTTTCCACTGATAATTTTTACAAATAAAAAAAATTAAAAAGAAAAGCCCAAGATCACACATATTGTACATAGATAAACTCTCCGTAAGGTGTGAGCTGTAAAATTGTTTGTCTCACGTTAAGGCATGGGCTACCAGGAATCTCTTCAATGAGTCTGTTGGAATATTTTCCGATCAATACGAGGACTTCAGCTAGAACTGGAATCACAGGTGTCTTCATGTGTCACATTTTTTTAAATTTTCACGTCAAGAGCTTTGTATTTTGATAGTATCTTCAAAGATTGCAATCTGCAGGCATTGCCATGTCAATAAGCAAAGAACTTCTATTTCTGTGAACTTTTATCACAATGTCTGTGCGATTAGCTTTGGTTATTCTCTTTGTGTATTGAAAGTCCTATAAAATTGTTACAGGATTTATCTCTGTAACCGGCTCTGGGTGATGTTCATACAAGTTTCTCGCAGTTCACTTTGCGTAAAAGTTGCAGATATTTAGTGCAGTTATTGGCCCGCTCTATCATGGCGAATTTTCTATCCTGTGGTTTCAATACCTATAAACTGATAGAAAATAGTCAATTGTTTCTGTATATTAATCATAAGACTTACATTTGGCGTCAGCACAATTTTTCAGTATGTCTACTTGGTAATTTCTACTTAGCAAGCAGTGATTCATTTCAGTAAGAATAAAAATCTGCGGTTTTAACTCTTTACCATTTACTACGTAACGACTTATTGGTACGGGGATTGCCTACATCAGTTTGTTTCGCACGTACAGTGTATTGCTCATGAAGAGGTATATCTTGCCATTGTTTTGCATTTGGTACATTGCATTTGCTTTTGCTAGTTTTGTTTAGGTTTTTGTCGGTGCAGTAGGTGCATTATGGTTTATATGCATCTCTTTCATCATTATAATTATTAAAAATTATAAAAAAAAAAAAACATCACACATATTTTACCCAGCTAAAGCAATTGAAAGGTTATGAGCTGTACTTATGAGGACATTTGTTTTTAATTCTTTAAGACATTAATATGGGATTCCTGATAGCGATCTATTAAAATCGTTTCCAATCAGTCCAAGGGCTCCAACTTCGACTGGAGTTTTGATGTATTCATATGCAACATTTTTCAGATTTCGATTATAAGTTCCTTGTATTTTGATAGTTTTTGATGATCTTCAAACATACATTACAGTTTGGGCGATTAGGTTTGTTTGTTCTGTCTTTATGTATTGTAAAGTCCCATAAAACTGTTACAAGTCCTGGCTACGTATTCATACCAATTCTTTGCAGTTTTCAATATTATTATTATTTCCTTTGATTTCTGCTGTGCACTCATTTCTTTCCGGGTTCCGCCCAGAGGCCGAAGTGTAGAAATGACATGACATTTTCCACTGACAAAAAAAAATTTTTTACATAGACAAAGCCCTTGATAATGTGTGGGCTCTACTTGTGAGAACAATTTTTTGTATTTCTTTGAGGCATGGGCTTCAAGGAATCCCTTCAATTAGTCTACTGAAATTTTTTCCATCCATTTCTAGGGCTCCAACTACAACAGGGATTGTTGATGTTCCCATATGCCACATTTTTGAGATTTCGATTTCAAGGTCCTTGTATTTTGACAGCTTTTTGAATATTTTCAAAGATACATTGCAGTCAACAGGGACTGCCATATCAATAAGGAGGCACCGTTTTTTGTTTGTGGTCTTTAATAACAATGTCTGGATGGTTAGCTTTGATTGTTCTGTCAGTGTGTATTGTGTAGTCCCATAGAATTGTAACAGGTCCTATCTCCATAACCGGGTCTGGTTGGTGTTCATACCAGTTTCTTTCAGTTTCATTCCCGTAGAAGTTGCATATTTTCCAGTGCAGATATTAGCTCACTCTGACATGCCGGGTTTTTGCACTCAGTGGGTGCTAATATCGTGCAGCCTGATACAAGATGATCAATTGTTTCTTGATACTTATCACAGAATCTGCATTTTGGGCTAACACAATATTTTAGTATTTGTGCTTGATAATTCCTAGTTAACAAGCATTGGTCCTGTGCTGTAAGGATAAAACCTTCAGTTTTAGCTTTCAACCATGGACTACGTAGCCACAGATGGGTACGGGTTTTGTCTACGTCATCTTGTTTGGTACGGGCAGAGTATTGACCATGAAGCGGTTTTCCATGCCATTGTTTCTGTATCTGGTCGGTTACATTTGTCTTTGCTCTCTTTTTGCAGCTTCAGCCATTGCATTGTGCTTATTTTAATTTTAAGTTTCATTTATTATTATTATTATTATTATTATTATTATTATTATTACCAACGGTGCATCTTTTGATAAATCTAT
>CAHIKZ030000333.1:137500-150000 GCA_903632075.3 Acanthosepion pharaonis | reverse complement strand
CATATACCTTTTACGGCTAACGAGACTCCATTGGGGAGACGTACTCTGTCACATTTATCACATGGAAATTGATGGATTGTCCGTTCGTAGCGGCAAGATTGGCATTTGTCCAACTCGTCGCATCATCTTTGAAGATTTCAGTGCCTACATGAATTGTACGGCTAAATACATAGCCAAACACACACACACACACACACACACATATATATATATATATATATATATATATATATATATATATATATATATATATACACACTTATCTTTTTTAATAAGTACGTTGGCGTGTTTATTCGAAGAAGAAATATATAAAACTCCGCCTTCCTCTCTACCAAGCGCTGATAGCTTTGGGGTAATTCTCCGACTAATAACAAATCAGTCGTGTTTCGATCCTGGCTTAAGGCAATCGGATTTCTAGCCACACTGATGAGCTGTGATACAGTGAAACAGTTTATTTGTGGCTGACAACACACAACATACATATATATATATATATATATATATATATATATATATATATATATATGGTTACCCAAAAAAAAAAACCTTTTAACTTTTTAACAATCCACTAAAACCAAGAGTGATGGAAGAAAAATAGGTTATTCATAGTAATTGAAACCTTAAAACATGCCATTTAAGAAACAATGATGGAATTTTCATTTTTTTTTAAAATTACGTCCTGTATATAGCGTCATCCTGTACGAATGCATTCTTGAAATCTGCTGTTGAGATTCCTCATTGACTGCTGCAACATCTCAGCTAGGATACTGTGAATTTCATCTTGAATTCTAAATGGCGAAATGTTTACTTGCTCAAGGTCACTGTCTCGCACTTAAAAAATTCCCGTTTTTTTCAACCTGTGTATATATATATATATATATATATATATATATATATATATATATATATATATGTGTGTGTGTGTGTGTGTGTGTGTTTGCATGTATATATATCCAGGTAAGATGAGAACAAATAGAGTATAATTCCAACATTCATACCATTTAATTTAAAATGTGGCTCAATAGAAAATAGATCAGTATTATTTATTTGTGGATATTACACGGAAAACAATGTCAAAATCGCAACACAATTGTAGTCGTATTTCGATGCATATCAATGCATCTCCTCAGGCGACTGTAGATTCCGGCGAGTGAAGGATTTATTTAGATTTAAAAGCAAATATTTTTGGCGTAATATATAATTTACAGCTTAAAAAGAATAGAGCAACCTTGTCGGATTTTATTATTCACATTATCATTTTTATTAACTTACTGCTTAGGTAATAATTCCGGATATGTATATATAAATTTCTTTCGAAATATATATTCTTAATAGAATGTTGAATCCATGTACAAGCTAGACAAACATATATTTGATTATCACAATACTTTATATAACTGAATAAATAGTTATTTTATCATTGTAAATGTTGATTAATATTCTGTAACGATCAAAAATGTTATCTTTCATTTATTTTGCTGAATGTTCTTCTGCTTCGAATCTAACGTTATTTCATTTATTTTTTTTATTTTTTCCAGAACATCTGTGGATATTTTTTCCATTATTCTTAATACACTACAAATTTGGAATATTGTCTAAGTTAGAGAGGCTCAGTGTTTTTCTCTGATTTTCGTCAAATCAGATTTTCAGAAGAGAAAATTTCATTGACGTGGACGAATATTCTCTTTAGCTTAATTGTGACCTGAAATATGTTTTGTCAAAAAATACTGAACTATTTCACTGCATTGCTCTAGTTGATATGATCTTTAATTCTACCACAATAAAATCACCTTTATAATTTCGATTTCTGAACTTTGATATTGATATGTCCCGAAAAGGGATGTATTTGATCGAAGTAGCTAAATGGTTTTGGCTACTGTAACCAAGTAGTACACCGTAGCAGTATTCGACCGGTACTCGTCATAGTCGCAGATAACTGTTGTAGACCAATATCCCATTGGTTTACACCTATTGCCTGCGACTGACGTAGTCTAATGGGCGTCGTCATAGACTTAAACTCTGTCGTACCTACACGTCCGTCTGTATTTATGACGGACATAAGTCAATCATATTTCAGTGATGGGGAACTCAGGTGTATGCATATTCTATTATATCATATATACTTCTTTTTCGCAATTTACATTTATTTTGCAACAATAAACATCGTATGTTTCGGTGAAATTATATAATTATTATAATATATTGTACGGTGGACTATTCGATAGGCGCTCGGATTGAGGAATCCAGTCGAATCCTCCTTCTTCTTGTTCTTCTTGTTCTTCTTGTTCTTATTATTCTTATTCTTATTCTTATTCTTATTATTATTCTTATTCTTATTCTTATTATTCTTATTATTCTTATTATTCTTATTACTATTATTATTATAATAATAATAAATAAACCTCCACCTTTCTCTTCTAGTATTTTTCTTCATTTTCCTTTTACTCGTTCTACCTAATCTTCTCTTCTTGCCTTAGCTTCTTCTTCTAATATATCCAGGTAAGATTAGCATGAATAGAGTACAATTGCAACGTTCATGACTTCTTTCTTAAAAGAGAGACCAATACAAAGTAAAGTAATATTATTTATTTTAGAATATTAAATCAAAAATATGTCAAAATCGCTGCACAATTGTAGCCGTGATTCCATGACATTAATGAATCTCATCGGGTGATTGTAAATAACTAGCAAGTGAACGATTTATTTAGATTTAAAAGCAAATGTTTTCGGTTGTTTAATATCCTTATATATATATATATATATATGTATTTTACAGTTTAGGAAGAATAGGACACCCTGTGTCGTGTGGGATTTTATTATTCACATTAGCATTTGTATTAACTTACCGTTTAGGTAATACTTCCGGATATGTATATGTTAATTGCAGCGTCAGTCTTTCGAAATATACATTTTTAATACAATGTTGAATCCAAAGCTAATGCTACTATTAATATTATTATTAATATTATTATTATTATTATTATTATGTTTCGCGTCTCTTCAGAACATAGGCAATCATGACATTTCAGAATGTTTTCTTATACGTTTGCATAAATCATATGAACTTATTGAGTGATTTGCTTTGATTAGACTAGGTACCTCCACTATTTCGGCATAAATATTTGATACCTAAAGCTTAGATGAATTTTTAAAAAATAAAAAACATTCTTGAAGATTTTATTTTAGCTTTAATTGAAAGCGAAATGATTTATTATTTCCAGTAACTAAAATGATTTATTATTTCAAGTAACTGGTGTATATCAGATAGAAATTATATAGATTAGAATGTCAAATTTAATTCCGATTTCTTAAAATTTTCTTAAAAGCGGACATATTCTTAATTTATGAAATTTGTAAACAAAATAAATTGATCAATTTTAAAATTCTTCCGACAAAAAAATTCTGACACGATATTTCAGTAAAATTGGAAAATTTAACGTTAAATTAATCTGATTTGAAATAAATATTCCTTACGTATAGTATATAAAAGTAATATACAAACATTTATTTCATGATTCGTCCTGCTTATTATAACATATCTGAGGAGATAATGAATGGCCGATAGAGTGACGAAGCCATGATAGCTAGTATGGCTGGCTAGAATTGATATAAGATTTACGAAATATAAGCGAACGCATTTTTCGGTTTTTAACTACCTTGTAATTTTTTTACAAATGAACATATTTTCCGCAATTATCAAATAATTTATTGCCTTTAATTCACCTTTTCGATGCTTTATGCAAAAACAAAAAAAATAATTAAATACTATAAAATTTTCTTAAATTAATTTATCCGTAAAGAGACAAAACTCTTCGGTTACGTGACCGTTTCATAATAATATCATGTTTAGACTTTCATAGATGAAAATAGGGAACAAATTAAGTAAAAAAATACGAAATAAACATTATTTTAAAAATAGAATATTATAACTACGTTTATTACTGTTTTCAATTTTGGATTCGTAATTTCGTTTACATTTAATTACTATATCACATCCAGGAAATAGTCCAATACATAATTTTACACATTTTTAAACTACAGGGTGTTTCAAAAAAATTGATATCCTTTGAGATGTAAATATCACAGAAAGTACATGATTAAGGCAAATGAAATTAAAAAGTATTAATGTTGAAGATCATAAGATTTATTCTTCCAAATGTGAATGAGAAATTCAAAAGCATGTGGATTATGTGAACGATTTCACAAATGTTCAATATACTTCCCTGCCTGAGACACGGCATTTTTTATACCTGTAAAGAAAAAGATTAAAGATTAAAGAACATAAAAATACAAATAAGAAAAACACAAAAACATAAAGACATAAAAACATAAAACAAACATTAAACATAAAGATGCTATTAAAATTTGAAGTCATTTGAAGGAGATCTAACAAAGTTATTAGATTGCGAAATGATATCAAATTTTTTGAAACACCCTGTATTATAAATTATTATAATTAAAATTTAAAAGGAAATGAAAAAAGAATATTGAAAAAATTAATTATTCATTGGAAAAATTTTATTTCTTCAAACAATAATGTCTTTAATAGAACTTATTAACAAAATCAATTAAAATCTTTTCTAATTACATAATGTCTTAGTTTTATTGCATTCATTATTTTTCAATTCACAGCAGATTTCAGTAAGAATGGTGCAAGTGTGAAAATAAAAAGATTAGGCGATTTAGATTCTCTAAGGTGTCCTACTTTTAACGAATAAGATAATTCAGGAAATAGAAATGTTTTCTTGCAAAATTTCATGAAATTAACTAAGTGGGGTAACACACACACACACACACACACACACATATATATATATATATATATATATATATATATATATATATATTTTTTACCAAAATTGTTTTAAAATAATTTTAAAAAAAAACCTTCACTTGTGAATATGTTCTGAAACTTTCATTCAAATCGGACAATTATTTTATATTTACAAGATTTTCCAAATCAATGTGTTTTCAACGGAAAAAAGCGAACAAAGTCAATGTTATCATTATGCCAGGGCGATGACGTAAACAAAACAAGATTTTAGCTAAAATTTTGAACGTTTTAGAAAGGATTAAAAAATTTCAAAAAATAATTAAAAAATACTTTCGTTTTTCATCTTAATAATAACAATCATATTGACGATAATACTTTATTTTTATTAAGTCTGTGTACATTTTCATTACACTATAGTGTCTTCCCGTGAAGAAGTGGAGGTACCTAGTTTAAACTAATTTTTCCTAAACGATGATACTTGCACATGAAAACCTTAAGAGGCAGTCGGAATTTCCAGACCGAATAATAAAGAAAGGAGGCTTTGAGAATTTGACCCTCACAGGACATATGAAAGGCAAGATAAGGTGAGGGAAGAGATCTTGTGTAAATGGGTGGAAGAACAGGGTGTGGGAGGTACAGTAAAACTAACAATGACAAATAATGTTAAAAGCGACAAAGAATAGGGATGTGTGGAGAGCCACAAACACTCAGGTTCTAAAGGGACATGACAAAGTCTGTTTATATAGATGATCTATTATGTACAGTATTTACATTGGTCGGACAATTGTCCTCATCTTTGTCGCCATATTGGTCACAACGTTTCGGCCGTTGTACGCTCTGGCCTTCTTCAGGTGGTTGGAATTTCGAACTGAACCCTTTATTTCGATCACTGGGGTAGACTGTTCTAGTTCCACGTGCCATGTTTGATGGGTGTCAGTTATTAGTTATCTCCTGCTGAAAGTTTTCCACTGCCTTAACCGAGAATTGAACTCACATTCTTTGGGTCTGTCACTGGATCTAACCAACGCCTTTATCCACTGTGCCATGTGTCCTTGAGGACTTGGCAAATAGAAAAATAATTCTTCGTATAGAGGGAAATAAGTTTAGGAATGTTTTGTTTTGTCAAACTTTCACGTGCTTAAATCATTTCTGATTTAGAAATCATTGCTAATCATCACTCTCCTGTACTTCCCTGGGATCGATCATTGGACGCAACTAATCAGGCTAGGTTTATGTACATTTATTAGTGGCATATGTGTGTGCAGAGGGATTGGGAAAGAGAGAGTTTGTGTGTCTATGCGTCTAATACATATAACAGGAGATATGTTCTAATAGTTTGAACAAATAACGTAATGTTTCGTAATATTTACATAATTTACATAATTTCACTTAAAATGAAAATCAGAAATGTACTTTTCATATTTTCAATGAAAAGAGCAACAAAATTCTCCTTAGTTTTTTTTTGTTTTTTTTTTTTTTTTTGTTTTTTTAAATCGTTGACTGGCCACATTTCAGTTATAATTTATTGTGTTTGCTTGTCGTTCCCACGAGATAATCCAATTGTTTTCCTCGATCGTTTCTCATCGCCATTTTTATCCGTTTCATTATACTTTCCTTTTTTTTAAAGCTTTTGAACCAAAGATTCCTATCTCTCACGCTAATATTTTAATTCTTCTTTGTCGCTATATCAGCGCTGATTGCGGAAAAAAAACACAAACAAAACAAACCAAGCTGCATAAAAACAAAACAAATCTTTAAAATATGTAAATAACAACTACAAACAAAATAAATTCTGTTATTTTTTTTTATGTGATGGTATTTCTTGTTTATTGGTATTCATTATTCGGGGGTTGTTTATTTCATTGTAATAGTTCCACGATTTTTGTTGTATTTCTTTCAAATACGTTTTTTGATTCCAAGATGTCGGTCTTTTGAAACGACAGAATAAAAGCAAAATATGAAAGAAAGAAAGAATGAGAGAAAAGAAGAAAGACGCGGGTAAACAGAAACAACGATTAAAAAGTTCTATAAAACAAATTAAATCTTAATAAACAATCTCTTTGCTCTGTCAACCCTGAGTAATAAATGGATATTTTTCTAATCTTAGATAAGCCTCGTTTCATATCCATTTATGTTCAAAACGTAAAGACTCTCTAAAAAGATAACACAGCATTTTATGATGTTATATTGTTTCTTAAATAAAATAAACATTAAGAAAAATTGAGCAGATTATAACCTGATTTTTCTAACTTCAATTCTTTTGAAACGCTCTATTGAACATTCCTCTGATATCCCTCCTCTTTGTTTTGGTCGTATTTTGAAATATTATTGTAGAAGATTTTACGTTGCATCTCCTAAATCTCTATGCAATTTTAAATGAACACCTCAAATAAAATTATATTATTATTTTAATAACATGATATTTCAATTTGGAATGATAATGCAGAGAGTTCCTAATGTTCTTGTGAAATTTAAAACTTATATTTTTACAGCTATTCTTCATATGTGCCGTATTCCTTTAACACGTAGGCGATCATAGCTCTTCCCAATTTTCTGTCTTCTGTAGCTATTAATAAATTTTGTCTTTTCTGTTATTTCTCTTGAATCCTGTTCCGCCATCTTTTTATTCGAGCTCACTAAGTATGATATGCGCTGTTTTCCTCTGTCCTTCTTGTCTTCAGTGTGTCCACTGTGTATCACGTTTTCCAAACTCTTTCCTCATTATACATCCTCGAAATTTGTCTCTTACTGATGTTGAGTATGTTTCATTTTTTTCCATTGATACAGGATAGAATGAATCTGAAAAAAAGATGAATGAACATTTTTTAATTTATTGTTGGTATTCCGACATTGATGTTTTGACATGGTCAACATGTTATACAACGAGCAATACACTTATGCATTGCTCGAAAGGTGCCTTATATTGACAGAAGGTACAAATGATTATTTTATCGTATGTCACTGAAAGAGCATACTTTTATGATGGTCCCTCGTATTGACCCCATCGTTTTGAAATTAAGTCACTGAGAGGATTGGTGATTATTTGATCAAGACTTCATAAATTTATGTTCTTTTCTCATTTTAACTTCCTGTCTCCGCAGGGGTGATTTTACCAAGAAGTCACCTCCTTAGGATATCGAAAATTAAGATTCGAACGTAGGTCACATAGCAAGAAGATGTAGGGGTATTGAACAGTCTCAATTCAAGCCGTACACTTTTTTTACTTAACAGATGTGTCAGCAAACGTGAAACAAACAAGAAAAACAACACAACTGTTTTTATAGTAACAAACAATCTTCAATTTACCGTATGACATACAAAGCAATCAAGTGTGTGTTTTTATAGAGTATGAGTTGTAATTAATAGCAGTAGTTATTTCTCTTCAACTTGAGATACTTAAAGCCTGTTAAGAGGAAGTATTTTATATGAACTCACAGAAAAGATTTCAGTTCATGAAATAATGGTAAGTTTCAATGGAAATTATGTTTTTTGGATAAGGTGTTGTAGGCTAAAATTCGGTGTAAGATGAGTTCAAAGAAACTTGTTCATTGAGAAAATATGTAGTCTTCACTTAAATATCGAAAAGTTGAATTAACTTGCCTTTTAATTGTTCACCGAAGTCAGTTGAATAGGAATATGAGAATTGTGGAAAGCTGAGAATATAGTGAATCGTAACTTATAGCTCCAGAAGATTTTGAAGTCATTAAGTTTCTGTAGCTTGTAGTTGATGAGTTAAGAGATGTTAAATGTTCGTACATACGTGTGTGTGCGCGCGCGCACGCGTGTGTGTGTGTGCCATAGCGTCTTCCCATAGACATAAACTCCTCACTGAAGTACAGAATTGAGGTTGTAAGAAAAACAGACGAGAAAAGGGGAAGAGTTGAAAATGTGTGCAAGTACTTAATCTTGTATGTCACGTGATAGACTCAAAATATATACACAACTTTTTGACGGAATTGTATTTTCGTTCAAGTCAGAAACTAGGTCGATACATTTCGGACGTAGTTGAAAACATTATATTAGCATTTATTGACCAATCAGGAGTCAGAGAAATATCAAGGCTCAACTTTTTGCACAAAACTGAAAAAGTTTTTTTTTAGCTATTTGAAATGATGTAGAATTAATTTTCTACAAAGGCCATCGTGTGTGTGTGTGACTCTGTGCGTTGATCTGTGTTTGTGTTGTTGTGTGTGTTGATATGTGCATGTGTGTACAGACATGCGCGAGGCTTAGTGAAAATATCCGAATCTTCAATCGCGTCAGTTATCATATTACGCTAGTCCTCTAAAAGTCGAGGTTTATTTGAAAAAACATTACTTTTCACTTAACCGCATAAAAAAGAAGTCCACCAGGTCCCATTCTGGCGTCCGTGAAGCTCAAGACAATGATCGGCCTCTCCCAACCCTGGGATGTTATGCATCTGGGACACTTCTTCGTCGGATAATGGTCAGCAAGTTTCTCTCGCTAAATCAATTATGACTGAGTAGTTCGGTCGATCCTGACTGGACACCGCGAACTTTCGGCGCGTGAGTGTCTGTGTGCGCGCGCACGTGTGTGACAGGCGCAAATGTATTATGGCTGGAATGCGAATCCTCGTGCTAAGTTCGAAAATTTACCTAAATAATCAATAAACAAAGAACGCAGCAAATATAGGCATTTTTAAAAAATTTTATTTTAATCTTTTTTTTTATTTTATTAATTAATTTTTGACAATTGATATAAATTATCAATTCTACATACACACACACACACACACACAGTTTCGTGATTGCTTCCCCTTGGGGTTTTGCATTTTTCATCATATCCTTATGACTCCTACAATTTGTAGCGACATGTCCTGACTTTCCGCATGTATAGCACACTATCTGTGGTAGTGCTTCCCGCTCAGGTAAGTTTCGTTTCCCTGCCCATATCTTCGTTCTGTTGCGCTTGGATACTTCACTACCACGCGTCTGTGTTGAATGGCGTATTATAGGTGTACTATTCTTTGAACGAGATTTCTTATGGGTAATACTATATTCGTCTGCTAGCGTAGCTAAGTTATAACATGATTCCATTTTCCTGTCACTCGGGTATGTTCTCATTTCTTCAGATATGTTGTTCTGAAAATCCTCCGCCAGTATAAGATATCTCAGCCCTCGACAACTTTCTTGGCTTGACACCATCTGTCTAAATATATCTCCTTCTGTCTGAGATATTCTACGTATGTTTGGCCCTCAAACTTTATATAGCCCCTAAACTTCTGTCTATAGGCTTCCGGCACGAGTTCCTATGCCTTCAATATCGCGGACTTCACTATTTCATAGTCTGCGCAATCTTCGGTCGACAACGTTGCGTATGCCTTTTGAGCTTTACCAGTCAATACTGTTTGCAATAATATCGTCCAATGTTGTTTTGGCCATTTCATGATTGTAGCCGTCCTTTCGAAATGATCAATATATTCTTCCACTTCTTTTTCTACAAACTTCGACAGAAGATGCACTTGCCTGGTGATTTCAAATTTTTCTCCTCATTTGCTTATTTGATTTCCAACTCGAGTATTCTTGTTTATTGTTCAATACGGGTTTCTCTATTTTCGCTTTAGCTAGTATCCTGACTTTCTCCAATTCTGCCTGGGAATTTGACAGACTTGCTTCCTCTCTTGGGAATTCTTCCAGGGTTTCTTCCTCGAACTCATTATTATCTATTCTGTAACTCTTCTCACTATCTCAATTTTTCTCATTGACATTCTGACGTTTAATTCCAGCCTTTCCCCTATCTCATATACTTCATCTTTCTTCAATTGACTTAGTTTTTACGGGGTGGGCTCTTTCAGAAATTCATCTACATTCTCCATTTCTACTTTATATTTTTTATTTCGTTCACTTTGTTGTGGTCAGTAAGTGTTATCTTAATAGAAGCGTTAAAAAGAATTCATGGCACGAGCCCCCATTTGTTTACGAAGCAAATATATATCTTTATTTTTATCCCGGACGAAGGCCTTCATATGCCATCTGTCTCAGTCGACGAATGGGTTTATAGGGCGATCATACGCCGACTAGGAGATATATACACACTCACACCCGTAGAGAGATAGAAGCTATCACTCTCAGATCGTGAGAGTGGACAATTGGTAAACAAAAATATTTTAAGACCACTGTTGGATTGGGATAATCGAACAGTAATCTTTCCCAGGTCCGCTTCGTTTTCAACACGAATTCTGATCCAAACAATTGGATTATCTCGCGATTTTTGATACAATACTTTTAATATATATAAATATACATATATCAAAAATAAAAGAACATATAACACATCCGAGGACCAGATCTAAAACTTATTTTGGAATATCACATTCGCCTAACACAAAATGGATTCAACTGAACCCGAACATACAAAAATATAAGTATGAATTACTATGAATTGAATGCAGACGGCAACGCACACACAAAAAGGATGGGATAGGAGTTATAATTATTGTTTTGACATGTGGAAAGGTGTCTGCAAACACAGAATATTCGTGGATGTATGTATATATTTCTACTACGGGTCCAAACTATGATTACTTATCTTTTTAATCAGTTCACATTTATATATATATATATATATATATATATATATATATATATATATATATATATATATATATATATATATCAATGTCCTTTCTTTTCTTTTCTCGACACAATTTCACACACTGTCCGGCTGTAACGGGGGCATACACTTTCTTCCTCTCTTTGTTTGGCCTTTTTCTTTTCTTCTGTCGACAGCTCGGATTCCAACCCGACTTACTGCAACATGGTTTTCTTCTTCTTTCTTTCTTTCTTTCTTTCTTTCTTTCTTTCTTTCTTCTTCTTTACACAATTCAGCTTATAACAGAGGTATACACTTTCTTCTCTGTTTTCTCTTCTCTTTCTTTACACAATTCAACTTATAACAGTGGTATACTTTCTCCATCTCTCTGGATATCCGTTTCTTTACATAATTCAACTTGAGATTATCGAACAGGAATATATCTTGTCTGGAGTTGACTGGATTGAACTGGATGAGTTTCATTACTATCAAATGCGTCTTATCTTTCCGTTCATAAACTATAAGGACTTCGGCTACAGGACTTGCTTTTTAAAATAAAGAAAGCCACTGATCATCGAGTCAATATTTGACTGTCACGTGTCTTAAGTTTAGGGCGCGAATACTAACTTACAACCGTACTCTGTCTTAGCTTCTGTCTAGCCATTTGTCGCTACGGTTAATTGGGTCAGCCAAACCTCAGATCTGCCTTCACAAAATGTCATAGTTAATACACGTGACCATTCTTCAGCTGTTAGGGGAAATTAACCCTATCATAGGCGTATTTAGGCTAACAGCTTTCATCACACACATCATATGTATGTATATATATATATATATATATATATATATATATATATATATATATATGTATATATATATATATATATGAATGTGTATATATATGAATGTGTATATATATATATATATATATATATATATATATATATGAATGTGTATATATATATGTATATATATGAATGTGTATATATATATGTATATATATGAATGTGTATATATATATATATATATAATGTGTATATATATATATATATGTATATATATGAATGTGTATATATATATATATATATATATATGAATGTGTATATATATATATATGTATATATATATGAATGTGTATATATATGTATATATAAGAATGTGTATATATATATGT